>OU015495.1:161683393-161708393 GCA_907164885.2 Dolomedes plantarius | reverse complement strand
CTTTTCATTATTCTACCACTAAAAGTTTAAAAGTTAAAATGTCAAATTGTCTAATGTTTGTTAACAAAAATTAATTTAAAAGCTAAACACAGTATAAATAACATAGATTTGATAACAGTATAAATATCATAAAATATATACATTTATAATAAATCACTAAAAGCTTAAAAGTAAAAATGTCTAATTGTCCATATAAATGCCTCCATAAATGCAGAATTCTGTAGAAAAAAAAACCCAATAGAGTATTAAAGTATTGGTTAAAGGCACAGACTGACGAAAAAATTAACAGAAATCTGTAATTTGGGCTACACACACCATGAATGCAAGTTTCTGTAGCAATAATAGAAACATCCTGTCCTTATTAAACTCCATATAAATCTCTGTTCAATTAAAGTGATCCAAATATTATCTCAAAGTACCTTCATAAACTATATTTCTCGTTTCTTGATTCGGGGTTCAATAAGAATGTTTGTTAACCAAAGTCAATTTAAAAACCAAACACAGTATAAATAACATAGGAAAAATACATGTGAAATGTTATACACATCTCAGAATTTAGATAGATTTAGCCTTTCATCATTGTACCACTAAAAGCTGAAAAGTAAAAATTTCAAATTTTCTTTTTCCTTGTGAACTCTGCATAAAAAATTAAACACAGTATAAATAACATAGTATAAAAAAAGGATGGGAAATGTTATACATATCAATACTAAAAAACAACGAATATAGATATTTAAATTTTGTGGATACGCATCCCACGTCCTGCAAACAGTCTCAAGCAGAAGAAAAATACTTTTCCTTCCTCAATTTTGGGAACCAAAATTAATTTATAAATTAAACTCAGTATATATAACATACAATAAATAACACTATAAATAAAAACTAAACAAAGTATTGCTTGAATTGAATTTAAGTAAAATGTAAATAATTCAACAACAAAAAATAAAGTATTAAAGCAGGGGTGTCCAACCTTTTAGCTTCCTTGGGCCACATTGAAAGAATACGAATTGTCTTGGGCCACACAAAAATATACCTAACATTAAAAATTGTTGATGAGTAAAATAAGTATAATGTATAGTTAACATATGTATTTATTTCATTATAAATTTTATTTATAATTAAAAAGATAACTATAGGAGTCATAAAATTAATGTGATATTTGGCATTGAATTTGAAAAACTAAAGCTTCAGTATCTGGGTCGATTGAAGTGGTTGCAATTCTCATGCTGTTGTTAAGATGTTCATCCGATATTTTGGTTCTAATTTGACACTTAGTGTGCTTCACTCTTAAAAATAGTTGTTCACAGATGTACGTGCTTCCAAACGTTGATGACCAGAATAACGCTTGACTATGCAGTGAAGGATATTTATATCTGGGCAGGTATGATTTATGAGTACAACAAAGAGACTCGATCGTATTTCTCTTTAAGTTAGATGTCAGATTGCAACTCTATGCATTCCATTTGAAAATTTGCTAGCATTATATCTATATTGACTGTAAATTAAGTAGAAAACATGCAAAAAACAATTGTTTATTTTCGCAAAAGTCCTGACATCAATTTTAAATTCTTGTACTAAATCGGAAAGTAAGGCTGCGTATTTTATAACATTTTTAGAATTGTGCTTGGTCAGCATCTCGAAATGCAAAAAATTTTACATTTAATTTGGCAGAGTGTCTCTATGTATGTATGTATGTAAGGTATACAAATCTACATTTCTTGACAAATCTGGTTGAAACTTCGCATACTTATGTTTTGAAACCTTGAGATAATTCTAAGATTGGTTTGGAAGCTTTAAAATAATTATAAATAAATACAGTTTTTTAATAATATTTCATCTCCAGACGATTGAATCATTCATTCATAAGAACTGCGCATGCGCACCTATTGGATGTTAATTCAAGATGTCCAAGGTAAGTGAACGCATGGAATATTGTTATTTGGAGTTATTTAAAGTTAATTTTCTAATATTATTCCTTTAGTTGTTTGTTTTTCATTAATCCCTTTTTACTGGGTTAATTCCTAGTAAACGGATTACCGTTGAACTCTGGAATATTTTTGTGATAGTCACATACTGTTTTCACATTTGTTTGTTTTGTATTACTAAGGAAATTGTGTTATTATTCGATATTTCTGAAGGGCTGTGAAATATAATTACGTTTTATTTACTTTTCTATTTTACATTTAGTTAATTTTCTAATTGTTCATAAATTGATAGTTAAAACAGAATTTATTCGTTTAAATATTATTATTTCAATGGGATAGTGAAGTGGAATTTGAAATTTCTGTCAAATTAAAACTTTCTGTTATTTAATTTAGTTACTTTATTTGAATATTCTTTCTGTTTATGCTTCTGCCTGCAACTCTTTCAAATATTTCTGTGATATAATTGTAGTTTTTTTTTATTTTGGACTGTTTTTATAAGGAAAGGAATGACGAATCGGGGAATATTTTCATATTGGAACATAAAATCATGTGTCATATGTATCATGTGTCATGATGACTTCTCACACATGATACATATGACAGTTATCTTTGCCTGCGGCTTGTCCACTTATTATAGTCGCTTCTATAAAGTTCTTCATCAATCTCTTTATACATAATATTGTCTTTATACATAATATTGTCCCATTACACAGTGAAGGTGTATCCAAATTCCTGAAAAGCATAATAGGTGCACCAATCTTTCATTCCAATATATCGGCGGTACTCCAGATGGCCACAGAGAGTTAAAAAATGCGTGTTTCTCAGAATTATGTTTTTTAGCACAAATCTCTACGGTTATAGGTAAATATATACATAACATATACATACATATATACATAACATATACATACATATATACATACAACAAAGATAAGCAATGATAAGTAATCCTACGTTAATAATCCGCGGTAATTTCGTTAGAAGAGACTACCTGAAATTATTTTTATGCGTCGGGAAAAAGTCCAGTGACCATAATTCCCCCGGGCAGCCCAGTAGAGGTGAGCTGTATTATAAAAATTTTCTAAAAAGTTAAATACTTTTAAAAGTGATCACGCAAATGAAAGTGGAGAAGGAAAACATATCGATATTAAGTATATACGTTTCACGTAATGTTTATTAAAATAATATGTGAGATATACAGTCTTTTAATGATGCGCCTGGTGTAGTTTCTTTTCCTAACCAAACTAGAAGAAGAATCAGGAATTTTTTAAGTTCTTTTTGGTTTGTTATAGTTCATGATCACATTTACCTGTTTCTCTCAGTTTCACTTGTATGTAATTTTTTAAAAATCAACCAGAAAAAATCTCCTACCAGATAAGTCCACATTCATCTGTTACTAGTATATGTTTTTACTGGATGTATAAATATTCTAAAAAGAAATAATTATTGGTAAAAAACACGATATTTTATAATCAGGCATAATTTAAATGTTGTTTTCATGTGATGTAATAATTAGTTAATAGTAAATGCAAAGATCATATTTTCAACGCATCACAGCATTTTATCTCTCCTTATTGTAAAACCAATATCATGAAATTTTTACACTGGCATAATTTTTTGCAGCATATTGAAAATACGAATGAACTGCAGCTCTCATATGCAAAGTGCAAAAATTGCGAAGTGGTAGACCTGAGCGAAACTCGTCTACGGAAAAGGTATTTGTGAGTGAGGGGAAAATAAATTTCATTGTCATTAAAATATTTCAATAATTTAAGGGATCATGACTTTCTGCTGAAGAGGGTGAAAAATGTTTAAAGAAAGCAAACAAAATCTAGTGAGAATATGAGGAGGAATAACATTGGTTTGGAGGAACAGAAATTAACAATAACAATTTTTAATAGTAAAATAGTTAATGAGCAATCAAAATCAATTTGACGATCTCGCTAAATAACGGCAAAAGGAAGAGTATATAAACTTCAATTCTGAAATAAAATAGCGTCATCTGTTGGCTGATGTTAGAATTAAAGACGCAGCGGTTCTTCAACTTGAAAGTTAAACGGAAATAGGATGACAAAAGAGACATAAAAGAAATGTAAGGAGACTCAGTCTGTAGACAATACAAGATACGCATATGTGTTGATCTCTACTAAGCATAAAATTAGTCGTATCTGTAAATACATTTTATAATTACCTTTAATTTTAGCAAACTAAATGTCATTACATTAGTCTTTAAGTATATTTACCATCATAGACGAAAGGATGATATTCAATCAAATATAAAAAAAGATTATGTTGGAATAAAAGGTAAAAGTTTCAGGAAACATTTGTCATCTCTAACCTTAACAGTAGTTAAAAAAAATCAAGATATGAACTGAAGAGTAAATACACATAATCACTTTTGAAGACATAAAATTTCCAGGTTATAAAGAGCAAAATTTATGACTCCTTTAGAAAAGTTTATGTGCAGTTCTGAAAACAAAAGAATTTAGGCGTTGTTCATATAATCAATACTAATCTCTAGAATCAATACTACGAATCTCTAAATGTATGGAGATTTAAAAGAATTAATTTTTATTCATAGAGATACGATACAAACCGCTTGACAGACAACTCTGCCATCGAAACGTCTTCTCGTTTATCTTCCTTGAGAAACACCAGACAGAAATCCCAAACACAGCAATTACAAACTCTGAATGACAACAATTGTCAGGAATGCTGACAAGCGTTGCACTTTGATTGTCGATCCACTAAGGGAAGCGCAAAAGAATGGGACCCATTACGAGATGACGATTCTGAGAGATAATAAGAAGAAAACCAACTTTCTCCTTTTTTGTTGTACCTAATATCCTTGGTCGGAAGTTCCAGAACAGGTCCATATAAGATTTGGGCTGAGAAGTAGGATGAAAAAACTCCGTTTTATAGCAGCACCATAAGGTTCGGAATCCGTCTTGGCTAAGTGCCACCACAATTTTGACCGAGCACGCCCGGGGGGGGGGCGTCTGGAGGGATCTTACCTTCCCATCTACTGATCTCATAGGAGAACTTTCTGGTCTGTGGATTTAACGTGCCCATATGCTCCCTAAACACGAAGGTATTTAAAGGCGTTTGTTGGGATTTGATCCGAGCACACTCAGTACCGAAAGCCGACGCGCTACCGATAGGCTACCTCGCACCCTTCTCCTTTTTAATATATGGCAGTAATCGCTGTAAAAATCTTTATGTCACTTCCTGCAGCGCGCTCTAATGTATATGCGAAATGCGTCGTTATAATTTTGTTTGAGGTCTTATTACATTTAAATACACAAAAAAACATAATGAGGAATTTTACGTTTCCTTTTCTTCTTCTTCTCCGTGCCTTAATCTATCAATACTTACAAGACTATCTAGCGTTTCAAATTATAGGAATATCTGCTAGTTCTATACACAAACGCTGCGTTCCAAAAAAAAAAGCATTATACGTAAAAGAATAGCAAATAAAATAAAATTACCAAATAAATAAATAAATAATATATTTCAGATTGATAAGTCAATTAGAATCATGAAACTTGCAGCACACGAAACAGTCGGATGACGGCCGAATGGCTTGGATTCTGGCAATCAGTACCTGAGACTGTGGGATCGAGTCCCGCTCATGGCATGGTTGTGTGAAGCCGCTCGGAATCAGCTTTGATGAGTAGGTCCCGGTCAACTTAGCCCTCATGTGGCAAACAATTGACGGCCTGTTCACACAGGAGTCCGATAGCGGAAGCGTAAAAGGAAACGTGGTGCTGAGACGGAAATAAACCAATCATAAGCGTTAAAAATTTCGTTGTTAATCGTTTGAAGGTTTGTCATTCGGTAAAATATATTTCAATACTTTAACACTTCCGCTACCAGACTCCTATGCGAACAGGCCCTGACTGTCGTGCTTGAAACCAAACCAAACCAAACCTGTAGAGTAGGAAAACACACTATTCCTTCAAATCTGAAGTAATAATTAAAAAATATTGCTGATTTCGAAGAAATAAATATTGTTTTTCAACACGCCGGCATTATACAATTTCTCTTCCTCGTTCCAACCTCGTTCCTCGGACAACCCCCTTTCACATCTCCACGTCTACCGCTAAGTCCCAGAAATTACCGTAAAGTCCCAGAAATTTTTTTATATATTTCACTTGTTAATTACTAGTACACAGAGAAAACAATGCTTCTGGCCTAATAAAGAATTATATTATTTGGTTCAATATTAGCTGTCATTCTTAATTATCGTTGTGGATGTGAAGAATCTGGGTTTTCTGTTCTGAAATAGATGTTTATTGAAATAGATCCAAGTAAGGGAAATTGTTAGGGATAAATGATTAGATATAAATAAGAACTAAACATTTCTTACATTTCTATTTTAATGGCTTTTATTTTCCTAGTTTCTTTGGCACCTCGTTCTGATGTCAGTGCTTTAAAAGTACATTGCATGAATATCTATATCGTTACGTCGGCTCAGTTTTCTAGTTGAATTACCTCGTGAATAGTAAAATTGCAGATGAAATCCACCGGAATAGTTTGGGACAAAATACCGACTTCCCTAAAGAGCGTAAAACCAGCCTTTTTTTTCGCAAATGATACAGTTAATCTCCAGTTGAACGATTTCAGAAAATAATATCCCCGAATACGATGGCCATTCAAATCTAAAATATAAATTTGATGATTGCTTTCTATACCCAACCATCTCAAAATCCTCTTTAAAATAACAACTCAGAATTCTATTCGCGAATCCTATTTTTCCTGTCTGAGACCCCTAATTCTGTCATTATATCTCGATTTCGTGACTAAGAAAGGAATTTCCTGGAGTTCACTTATGTGGGAGAATGATTGGTATTGCCTTTTGTGTGTTTTATAATAAGACGCAATTTACTTCTAATATTTCCTAACTTTTGAAATGGAGTATGCTAACAATAGCTTCTATGGTGGTAAAAAGCATTTTGATTAGATTCACATGCTTAACCTATTAAATTTATTGTTTTTTTAAGAATAAGTTTTTAAATTAATATATAATATTTTCTTATTCATTGTGATATAAATATTTTTATGATGAAAATTTTACTTTGTAATAAATTCTTTCAAAACGAATAAGAATCAAAAAACGTGATAAAATGTTTCAATATTTAAATTATGCAATTCAAAGAATTACCTTTAATTAGATTGCGTCATTTATTTCGTTGAATATTTGTTGTATATCTACATACTAAAGGGATTTAAATTTGAATTCTCATTACAACTGCTAGTTTTATATCTACTTCAGATTTATCATTATGAATTTTCATTTTGCTCCCACATAAAATTACTATTTCATAATATAGATTTTCCCGAAGCAATTAATACAATCATGCAATACATTTTTTCCGACAGCTTTCTTGATATTAACAGTAGTAATAAAATTACGTTACAACTTTGCGCTCTTAAATATATAAGCAATGATTGTATTTATACCTACGTATTATCTCTTTTCAACCATACTCTAAACTTTTACTGTTTGAATCACCTCGAAATCACATACTAGTAAATTTGTTTTCATACAAAGTAAATATTATTTTCTCTACCCCCATGGATATTGTTTACTTGCATTTAAAATCACTAACACTCCTTGCTTAACGAGGATAGTTACTTTGGATAACTCTAATATTAATTTCTGTAATGAACGATTATAGAGAGAAAATCTGAATGATTATAAATTAACGCTGTTGACACCTGCATTAAAACTTTGTTAATAACTGTAACTTTCACGCCGTTTTGAAGGTTAAGCTTGTCAGTTAAAACTGAGTTCGTCAGTTGGCTGCAATAACTCGATGTAATCGCTCGTCAGTTTGGATGTCTTCATGTCGGGAGCATCAAATGTAATAAATTTGGTTTTCCAAAAGCCTCTAATTCATTTATAAAATAAATTTGATTCGAAAATACAGTCCATTCAAAAGGAAACAACATAATGGTCCGTGAAGCCGGACCATTGTCGACTATTGTTGACGTATGGGGAGGATTTCCGCAGAAACTAACGGCTGTGGGCGCAGTAGCCCGGTTGGCAAAGGCAGCGAGCCAATGAGCTGAATGTCTCCGGTTCGATGCCGGTCGCTCACAAATCCACTGCCGTATACACTAATGCTGGTTGGTGCATGAAAAATCCGCTGCAATGTCCTCCAAGTTCTCAAATTGACCTCCGGAGGTGCGTGTGTTCCGGTCTCGTCACTTGGTTAAAAATTATGGGACCGGTCCTTTAGCCTAGTAGAATTCCAACCCTTGTGGTACTATTAAGGGGACTCACTACCCTTAAATCTTTAAAGAATTCGATTTTTTGAAGAAAAACATATATTAAAGCCTGATCATTTATAAACAAAATAAAACAAACCGCGTGAAAATATTCCGCTTAGTTCCGGAGATATTGATATTATAAATATTTAATTACTGATCAAGTTTATGGTAAGAAAAAGTTTAAACTCATTTTTTTCAAAATGTAATTTTGCATCATTCCGCAACTGATATCTTAAAATCTATGAAACGCAATTCCATGAAATTTTTATCACTGCATAATCATGTTATTTTATTGCGTCTGAAGTAGAATTATTGCAATCACTGCACATATTGTTATTTTTTCAGGGGTGAATTAATGCAACAATTTAAGGAAATTTTAAGTATATTTTGAGCAGTTTTTAAAAAATTGAAAGGATATTTTAATGTTGAATGTTTTATGTTCAATTGTATTTTGAATTATTTATTTTAAATATAAAACAGCAACTATACATTTAAGTGTAAAATTAATTTCATAGTTCTGCACGCGAGGCAGTATACAATAAAAATACTTAAAAAACAAGGTATATCTAAAGCATTTAAAAAAATTATTTAAAATTATTTTGAAAGTTGAAAATTTGATTATTTAAATAAATATATCAATTTATCATATACATGAAATTTGGAAAAATTGGGAGTAAATTGAAATAGTTACAAAGAGTCAAAAAGCATGAAAATATGCCTTATTTCCTCGACTTAAAGTTCGTGAGTATCCTTAAAACCGGAGCTGCACCACTTTTCCCAAAAGCCGTTATGGACTTGAACTGAGAATATACTGTCGGTCAAAGGGCATTAGTCACAACAACAACTCTAACGCTTGGGGACTATTACTTTTCATAAGTTAAATGACGTACTTCTGAATATGATACATCTCGAATCAACAAAGTACGGGCAACAAAAGTCGTTTTTATACGTCTCCGATCAACAATGTGTTAACAACTGCATTGCGCAGGGGTGCATTAAATTTAAAACGGGGAGATTGCCACCAAAAGGATATTTATTTATTTATTTTTATTATTATTTATTATATAACAATCTCTGGTTAATGTCCTCTCTTACAGCATGATATATCCATGAAAAGTTTCAAATTTTCTATTTAGGAGATTTGGGACACAAAATTCTCAAAGAAGACACAATTTTTATTTTCTTGGTCCAATACATACTACGGAGCTTTGAAATTAAATTGACGCAAAATATAGAAAGTTATATAATTTTGTATAAATCAAACATTTCAAAATGTGCAAAACTTAAAAATATATATAGATGTTGATCACTGGATCCCTTAAGCTTCCATTTGAAAATTCATAATGTTATCTTAAACATTCAACCACAGGCGACGCCTATATCATGTTATTTCTTAACGTGACACGTTAATTCTTTGAATATTGGCGAAGCCGGCTATTACCGCCGCGCATTGAATTTTTAGAGTATCTGAACAGCGAGAAAAGTTATTTTCCCGTCGAATAAATTTTAGTAAACGCGAGATTCGTGTTTCCTGGAAGTTGTAAGATAATAAATAAAAATATTTTATTTTCCTCCACTTATTTTAATTATGTTTTTAATTAATTAAAAGTCTCCTAACGATAAGACTATATAGAACATTTAAATTTATCCGGCGATTTTGTACAGAAAAGTACGAAAATCGTCTCAAGGGTTAAATTCTAACTGACCAAACAAACTACTGCAAGGCTGTAGTTGGAAGCATGAAAAAAACGAGCCGATTCAATGAAGAGTTGACGAATAAAAATATATTTATAATTGCGTTGGTCTTTACAACCCGTGTTTTAGGAGATCATGATCCAACATTCAAATCCTCAATAGAAAAATTTCCCAACATGGATAACTACTTCTTCAGCCTTATTTTGCCAATATTGCCAATATCCTTAGCCAACGAGTAATCTCTGATCATACCTCGACGGAGGATTAGACATTTGGAACAATTTCCTTAGTTCGATCTCACAACTTCATTAACTTGCAATTTTACTTGCTGCTTCTTCACGTGCCGGGTGAAAGGGACACGTGGCTTTGCGATTTTTTTTTTTTACATGAGTTGCAATTGAAAAGAAAACAGGGCTAGAAAGTAAAAATACGACCAAACTAGAATATAATACCAGCACAGGAATCTAAATTAAACTTGAATTTCAAATAATATAATGTAGGGTCGTTTGTCGGGGCTAAAGGTATCCAAAAGTCATGACTTATTTTTACGGAACTACACATTGGAAAATTTAAAAAATTATTTAAATAGGAAGAGCATCTCCCCAAGTTTTAATAGCAATCTTTTATTTCTATCATAGTATCATAGATTTCTACGTGTGGACCTTTTGCAGCACTACTAACGTTTAAATGGTAAACCAGTTCTCTCCTAGTGTTTCATAGCATATCAGGAGTTACTAAACTTTTTTGCATGGGGATTCATTAAATCCATTGTGTATGAATAAACAACTAAAACTGTGGATGAGTTGAAGAAGCATATCATTCAAGCAATTCGTGTAATAACTCCTGATATGCTACGAAACACTTGGAGGGAACTGGATTACCATTTAGACGTTAGTCATGCTACAAAAGGTGCACACATCGAAATCTATGATACTATGATCGAAATCTTTGATTGATATTAAAACTTGGTGAGATGTTCTTTGTATTTAATTTTTTTTTTAAATCTTATGGGTAGTTCCGTAAAAATACGTCATAACTTTTGAATACTTTTAGCCCGGACACCCTGAATTTTCAGATTGTTAAAATGCAGACATTTTTGGTTTTTCACTTATATAAAAATCATTAGTTATCAGATTCTGATCGGTAACTTTCAGAAATATTAATGAAATCGGTAAGTTAAAGTTCAATAAACACTAAGCCATTATTAAAATATATCAAAAGTATCGAAAATTTTAAAAGTATATTAACAAAGAGTTCAGTAATTCTTTAAAGAAAGTTCAGATTTTTATTTTTCTTAGTGAACATGTTAAAGTAAAAAAATAAATAAATAAATATCGTGACATACGATATTTATTTATTTATTGGTGGGTATTTAAATAAATAAATAAATATCGTGACATACGATATTTATTTATTTATTGGTGGGTAAGGACGTGATCGGTAACTTTCATAAATATTAATGAAATCGGTAAGTTAAAGTTCAATAAACTTTAAGCCATTATTAAAATATATCAAAAGTATCGTAAATTTTAAAAGTATATTAACAAAAAGTTCAGTAATTCTTTGAAGAAAGTTCAGATTTTTATTTTTCTTAGTAAACATGTTAAAGTAAAAAAAAAAATAAATAAATAAATATCGTGACATACAACGGCCGAATAAAATATCTAGTAGAACAGAGAAGAAAATCCCAGTTCTTTGCAAACCCTAATCATAAAATTGAATTACATCGAGAGAGGCAAAATTAAATTTATAGAAAGGAACTTCTCAAGATTTATAGAGGGAGAGTCTGTGCAATTATGTGATGTTATTCTACCCTAAATATAATTTCCCTAAAATATATGCGTGTTATTGTCCATAGAAAAACGTTCTTAGTTTTAAATTTAAAATTCCATGAATTAAGTTATGTGTGTCTTTTAAATAACTAATGATTAATTTAATCATGTTTAAAAAAATTTTGAAACGTGTACTTCAAAATTCCATATTCATTAAAATCTTTCCAAGTTAATTTATCTTTAAAAAGCAAGTTTTATGTGGGAATAAAATTTTAATTGGGTTATGGACAACCCCTGAAATTTTTATATATCATGCCGTAAAAATGAATAAATAGCAGTTTATTAACGATATTTTTTAACATATATATATATATATTTATATATATATATATATATATATATATATATATCTCGTATTTTTCTGTATATAATCCACAGCGCCATATTGTTCGCAAAGCCTTTTTTCGAGTAAAAAAAAAAGTTGCATAATCCGCAGTGCCGTATAATCCACGGCAATTTTTTCAACTTTTAATTTAAAATATTGTAAACAATAATTTTCCAGATTAAATAATTTTCTTAAAGGTTGTAAGGTATACACAAGATTCGATTCACAAGAATCGAACTTTTGAGTGAATTAAAGAAGCTGCTTTAGATATGCTAATTTCGGCATACGCGCTTAGTATAAATACCACGCAGCGTCATTAAGAAAAAAGGGGAGGTTGTTAAGGTTGAAAAGGTGTTATCCTGCGCTAGTGCTTAGCGGGCCAGAAGTTTACATGGCAGTACTGCTGGTTTGACTTACTGTTCGTGAGTATAGAAAATATATTGTTCTTGAAATCTGTATTTATATTCCGTACAAGTAGTACGTATGCTTATTGCTGTAAAAGCCAATTATATGTGCAATGAATTCAATAAACATTGTTTTATGTATAAACTGAATTTGTATAAAATACAAATAGAGTGCCACTTCAAATTATATACACCCAAGTCAGGGTAGAAGTGAGAGTAGATTCTCTATACTGGCGCCCGAAAATATATATACCCTGGTAGTTAGCGTTACATTTGTAACGAACAACATAATTGAAATTAAAAACTGTGTACTGTGTACTTATATTGAAAAAATTGTTGCAAGTACTTATATACTATTTAAAAATGAGTGTTGTAGAACAAAATCCTGCTGGAAATTTTCCTCGGGTAATTATGGTTCAGCAAATTGCGCCATTCGAAGCCACATTCAATGGCGGCCCCTCAAGCCAATTCCTAAAGAAAATTGAGCATTACTTTCAGCAACAATGCACCCCAGAGGGGGATAAACTTAAAATTGCTCTAGCCGCTTTAAGAGGTAGTGCGTTTCAGTGGTACACATGCATGCAAAGCAGTAATCTGATTTTTGACTATTTGTCATTCAAGCAACAGTTTCTTAGTGTTTTTCCAAAGACCTTTAATCAAAGTGAAATTGAAGCGGAAATTTATTCGCTAACGCAACGTGAAGGTCAGTCTGCATTAGATTTTGCTACGGAAAATATTTCCAAGTGTGAGGAATATTTAGAAGGGGTAACGGAAGCGGTAATCTTAAAAATAGTTATCCAACGTTTGAAGCCAAGTGTTCAAGATTTTTTAGATAATCAAACAATTACAAGCAAGGTTACCCTCCTTCAAGCTTTAGCTAAATATGACAATAGACATTTCTTCGCTACCCCTCACCGTCATTCAGGTACGAGAAGTTTTATACAGCCGCACCAAAATTTTTCGCGAGTTTCAAACCAGCAGCGTAAGCAGTACCGCAGGCAAAATAATAGAAGCGCACGGCGTTATAATGAAATTAGTGCACTTAAAGAAAATAATATGGAAGCACCTTACTTGCACTGGCAAGTTGATTCACATGATATGGTTCAACCTGTTGAAACTGTGTGGTCAAATGTATTATTTTGTCCGAGCAGTAATCATTATTTTGAGAATAGTGAAAGTCAGGGTATTTTTGTGGCTTATAAAGAAAGTGAGTCTAGCTGGAATGATGAGGTAATTCCAGTACAAATTTCTGAAAATAGTGCCGATACTAATGCTAGTGGTTTAGAAAATAAATCATCTGACACTTCTATTAATGCTATACCTGATATTATTGATGCTATACCTGATATTTTAGATGATATTCACACATCTGTTAATGAAGGAAATTTAGTAGATGACGAAGTATGCGTTACGGCAGTTAGTGAATACTTATTAGTTGACGACAATAAAAATTCTTTAAACGATATTAGGAACTCGCTAGGTAATGATGATATTATTTCAAGTTCCCAGCCGAATGAGGATTGTGTAGGCCAGGTTGATAATATGGTTTTAAATAAAGTACATGAAAACCATACTGAGAGTCAGGATGAAAAGTTGACACAGAATTATACTGTAAGTAGTTTAGCTGATGCTTCGGAAGTTATAGACGTAGGTTGTATTAAAACGCACCAGTACGAAAAGCTTAATCTTCCTAAAACTGAAGCAGTGTTAACGAATATAAATGATAACGATTCTGATGTCGCAAGTTTCAAAGAGACTTTTTCGTCAAAAGAGGATAAAACTAAAGTTAAGGGGGATAAAAAACGTGAAAAAGCGCCTTCAGGTTCCAGCATTAAAACTGCTAATACTGTAGTAATTAAGGCGGTAAGCAAGAAGTCGTATAAGCACAAATACGAAAGGCAGAGTCAGGTTGTTGAAAAAATAGAATCTGCATTAAAATTTAATACCGATACAAGCAAAAGTACGAAGAAAGGTAAAGTGTGCACTACAAAAACTCCATCAAAGGAGGAATGCGTCGCTGATAAAATACACAAGGTTATCAAAAGGAAGAATGACAATTTTAAAGTTCCTTTGCATAAGTACAGGAAACGGAAGATTTCTGCCGCCCAGCAAGGTTGGCCTCCTCCCAAGAGACCTCCTGTCCATCGTCTCTTGGGAGCCGGACCAGCGCCTCCCAAGAGACGCCGGACCAGCGCCTCAGGACCAACGAACTGCTGCACGAAGGATGCCCACACGGTCAGAGAACCCCTTTACTAGGACTGCGACCATCAAGAGAGGTTCCACGGATTGGACAGACTGGTGCAAGGAAGTTGCTGCATTCATGAGGAACAAGTCTTGTATCAACTTTCTTATTCTAACTCCCACCCTTTAATAAAACCGAACCAAATTGGTTTGAAATTCCCCATTGTATATACTGTGTAAACATTTTGAGGGGAAGGAGTGAGCGACTGAAAAAAAACGGCATACTGTTGTTTTATAAATTTTTGAAGGGGACATGTAGGAACTAGAGAAAAATACATACTGCATAATATAATAATTAACTCAATAACCTACTAACTTCACAAAACATAACACATGATCATTATGAATTAAGGGAGAGCATTTACAAACAGTCAAGAAATGTCATGCTGTGCAATTGTGTTGACACTTTTAACTAAAACAGTTTTTCTAGGGCGCAGTTGGCCATCCCTGTATCCGCAACTCTGCAAATCCACTGTTTGATGGTGTCACCTGGACCCTTCGGGGTTAGTTTTGTAAAATGGTAGTGGCGTTTTTCCTCCACACAACGTGTGGAAGGTTTTTTTTGACTTTGCCACCCATTATGTCAAAAGTCAGACCAGCACGCGTTTTCAATTAGTTAACTGAAGCCGTTCAGACCTCAGTTACCTAATTTTTTTTTTCGAGGGAGGCCAGTGTAAGGTATACACAAGATTCGATTCACAAGAATCGAACTTTTGAGTGAATTAAAGAAGCTGCTTTAGATATGCTAATTTCGGCATACGCGCTTAGTATAAATACCACGCAGCGTCATTAAGAAAAAAGGGGAGGTTGTTAAGGTTGAAAAGGTGTTATCCTGCGCTAGTGCTTAGCGGGCCAGAAGTTTACATGGCAGTACTGCTGGTTTGACTTACTGTTCGTGAGTATAGAAAATATATTGTTCTTGAAAGCTGTATTTATATTCCGTACAAGTAGTACGTATGCTTATTGCTGTAAAAGCCAATTATATGTGCAATGAATTCAATAAACATTGTTTTATGTATAAACTGAATTTGTATAAAATACAAATAGAGTGCCACTTCAAATTATATACACCCAAGTCTGGGTAGAAGTGAGAGTAGATTCTCTATAAGGTGATTGATAATTCTTGGTCAAACCATTTTTTCAAGAAACTTAACTGCTTTCATAGAAACATTTGATGTTTAATATTGTCAAATTAGAAAATTTTAACCAAAAAATTTTAACCAAAAAACTTTTTTTTAATCAATCGCACGGTGTATTTTATTTATTTTAAATACCATTCCCCCCCCCCCTGACAACTGCGGATTTTGAAATTTTTAAAAGAAAAAAAAGAAAAGACTACCTTAAATAATCACTAAATTTATTAATAATAATTAAAAACCTTCAAAATCTGATTTTATCAGATTCGGAAATGAATAAACTCATTACATCTTCACTTAATATATTACCCGAGTCACTAGATAACGAGTCTTCATTGTTAGATTCATTTTCGTCAACATTATTGCATTTTCGAAACGCGTTTTTTTCCGAGACATCATTCCACGCTTTCAAAACCCAGTTGGAGACATTTTCATACAATGCACGCTGCAATTTTCCTGTTTTTGTAAAAGTCTTTTCTCCATCGGACATCCATTGTTCCCATAATTTCCTAACTTTCGATTAAAATAATCTGTTCATTCCGACGTCTAAAGGCTGTAATTTTTTTGTCAGTCCTCCATGTATTGTTGCAATTTTCGCAGATGCGGACTTCAGGGCATTTTCAACATTCTCACTGATATGTGCTTTCATCGAGTCCATAATTAGAAAACCTTTAGCATGAAAAAATGATTTTTTTTCGTTTTCGCCAGATGCTCTGTAGCCATGACATCATAAATTCTTCATTCATCCAGCCTTTCTCGTTTACACGAATTTCAACACCTTTAGGAAAATCTTCTCTTGGGAGTGTTTTTCTTTTAAATATTAGCATTGGCGGCAATTTCAAACTTATTTGCAGCACAGCATGAAACTACCTTTAATGAAGTTCTTTCATTTCCTGTAGTTATTATAGGAGTACTGCTTGTTCCCTGCACATCGACGGTCCTGGTAGGTGGTATATCAAATGATAATGGAACTTTGTCCATATTTTTTTTTATTTCCAATGGCAAAGGATAATGACAAACTCTTACAAGTTAACAAGATTAACAAGGAACAGGAAATATAAAAAAAAGGAACAGCAAGAGAAAAAAGTCAATGTCCCATCAGCAGATGTCGTGCGCTCCAATATCGCTTTACCTCGGAGTCTCCACGCAGAGCCGAGCATCCCAACAAATGGTTCCTGTCCATGATTTCATCTTTCCCACAAAGTGGGCAATTAGGACTCGCAAAAATGCCAATTCGGTGAAGGTGGTTCGCCAGACATTCATGGCCTACCGTAAGTCTGAATTCCGCAACAGCCTTTTCACGGGGCTTATCTGAAATGTTTTGACCCAAGCTATTCCTCCAACTTCTTGAAGAAATGCGAGAAGTGAGCAATGCTTTCCAGTTTTGTCTCATTAGATTTTTGATATAAAGTTTTATGGAATGGAAAGAGTTAAAAGTATTTGGCTGTTGTAATATTTGAGTGCCCTTCTAAGCCAAGAAGGGCACTCAAATATTACAACAGCCAAATATTGTAATTTGTCCATATTAAAAATTAAATCCACTGTAAAATTATTTTCGAGAATAATTTTTTTACAAAATATAATGAAGTCATCTGATTATTTTTCCAGTCACCAGGTAATTTCTGACCGACTGTTGAAAGACTACGAACAGCTAAATTGTTTCTTTTCATAAACCGGTAGCACCACGTGGGCCCACCAGAGAAGTTTCCAATATTCATTTCTCGTGCAATAAATTGAGCTTCCATCCTTAAATTTGTTGTAGAGACAATTTTCCCATTTTCTCTCTCTTTCAAAATCCATTTATCTAATTCCGACCAATGAGGTTTTCCACTGCAATTAGCTCTTTTAAGTTGGTCGCATTTTTCAAAATTAGTATTGTTCTTTTTCCACAATCGAATATTTGATACGTCAACGTTTAACAGTCTAGCAGTTTCCCCGATTCCCTACTTCGGTAGCCTTCTTTAGCTTAAAATCTGCCTTGCAACTTACACGATTTCGCTTCAACATGACGATATATGAATTTGAATATTTTCATGACGAAACAGCTCAGGTCAAGACAGAATGAGAAATGACGCTAGCGACTTAGCAACTGTAATAGCCTTTCGATGCACCGAATTCGTTCTTGAACGTAATTGGACAAAACTGATTATAGCTGAAATACGTCAGCCGACTCGTGAAAGCTTTCAGCGCCATCTGTTATTTATTTTATAAAACATAAACGGCATTTTTTCAAAACTTTATTGTAAGTTTTTCTGATGGAGAATGTTTTTTATCAGATTATCCGCGGTGGCGTATAATACGCACAACGAAATTTGAATCTTCTTTAACGCATAATCCGCGGATTATATACAGGAAAATACGGTATATATATATATATATATATATATATATATATATATATATATATATATATATATATATATATATATATGTGTGTGTGTGTGTGTGTGTGTGTGTGTGTGTTTGTGTTTGTATGTATGTATTTATGTATTATACACTTACAATATCAAATATAATCGCTCGCACGCACACATAAACGCACGTGTATGCATATCAAAACATAAATCAGTAGAAACAAGAGATACCGAAAACTAATCAAAGAATTTTTCAGATAGAAATCGAGTCTTTGTCCAAACTGCAGAGAAGAATAAATTAAATCCTAACAGGAACCAACAAAAAGAAGAAAAATGCAATTTATCGGGATTAAGATACGCAAAATATATTGAAAATTTATCTGAAAGCGAGTAACATTTTTTTTTTCGCCTGGGAAAGTACACTTGAAATGCAAACAGAAATTTACGATGATACTCAAAAATCTGATGCGGCCCGCTTTCTGTTTCGGTATCAGTTTGGAATTGTCGATACAGCTTTTGTCAAACAAAATTTAAGTCTTATTCTTTTTTAATGAACGTTTGAGTTTATTTAGATCCATGTTTTCGATATTCCTTTCCCTTCAGTATCAGAGATTATTGAAAGTAAAAAATGCATATATCAATAGTGTTATTACATTGAAATTAACTCAACAATCAATGTGAATTTCATCGCACTTACTTCAAATATTTGAAAAAAGATTTTTTAAGTAACTGCGCTGAAAATAGCGATTAAGTTTCAATTTGAATTCTAAATATATACTAAAAATATGCTAAATTAACTCATTCAAATGTTTACAACATTGTTATATTAATTGTTTTTACTTTTAATTTTATTTTAATTATTGTTTATTGCAGTCGGTTTATGTTTAATATTAAGTAGAAATCTTCGGTATACTTATTTGTATCATTTCTTTATTGCTATTTGCATAACTATTTGCAATGTATTGCTATCATGTTACTATTTGTATTGTTATTTGTATTATACTGCTATTTCTTTATGCATTGTTATTACCAAATTCATGCAGGTGTAAATGACAACGATATTCAGTTCTTCTTCGTATTCTAATGCATACAAGGTGGTTATTTCGAAGAGATGTCAGGAAATGGCAATTTCAGATCATCTATCAAGTGGGTGTGCGGTTTCTAAGAAGGACATTCTGCCATTTCAAATTTAGTGGTAAAATAAAGTTAGTTCTTCCTACATTATTTCTATTTTAGTTATATTTTCCCGAAGTAAATAAAAATTCTCTATTGTTTATCGATAATAGCTGAATATTTTCACCCTCAAAATGACATTTACATTTAATAATATATCTTATCCTCCAATTGAACCAGTTACCTTCCTCGGCTTCAAAGGATTATCCTCACATATTTTTTCCTGCAGATTAGGATTTTTTAAAATTTTTTTCATTCTAAGGGCAAGTTCACATAGAATCCATCAGCGTCTGAGTAAAAAATTTTAACCAATCGCATACCTATCACTGACCCATTTAACCAATCAGCGCCAAAGGAATCTTTAACGCTGACGCTAACGGATTCAATGTGAACAGGACCTGATAGTTAAATTCTAACGATCGTGTATAAAGAACTAAACTTTAACTATGCTACTGTTTATTAAATACGCATACTTCATATTCAAACTCTGAAGTGGAAGTCGCAATACTGAAATATTTAGTAAAGCATAACAGGATAAAACTTCACAAGGAACTAAAAGGGTAGCTAATAGAGCAAAATTACCTCCGAACTGATGCTCTATGTGTCAACCAGTCGAAATGACTGACTGCATTTTAATGGATAGGCGTCTCTTTTTAGGCAAAATTACGTAGGTATTTCATAAAATATAAGTATTTAAAAAAGCGTAAATTGGGAGAAGAAAATTTATACAATTATTCATGCAAGTATCATAGCATTTTTGTTCGCTTAACGCCCATGGTGTTCTTACCAACATCAAAGCCTGTTAGTTCTGGGTATGTTTATACGCAGTTCGCACTTTTTAAAATGCTTTTAAGCATTTTTTTAAATGTAATTTTCCTCTTGCATATTATTTATTCCTTTGAAAGGATGAAAGTATTTCATCTGAAAATTTTTCCGCAAGTGTGAATTGAATAACCAAGTTTAAAAGATATATTCAAATATTTATTGGAACTTCATACCTATAATTTTTGCAACGGATTACAAAATATCTCACAGTTCAAGCTGAAACTCACTTATAAATCAATATTATTTCTCAAGAAAATATCTAAATTTATATAGTGTGAATAAAAAAGTAATTTTGTCTTTGAAAATCTGCAAAGAGGAGAAAATACAGAATAATTTAAATTATACTTCATAAGAGTGATCAAATTTATAATATCATAGCTATTAATATAAATTTTTGAATGTTATATGAGAAATGGTACGAAAAATATACCTAGTTTACAGATATAAAAATATTACACCGTCCCTTATATGTTATTGGAAAAGCTTCCAATTCGATATTCTACGAGTGTTTGCAGCAAGCATTTAAAATAATGCAGTCCCATATAAAAATTGTCAGTACTAATAAAATATCAATAAGTGTAATACTCTTATATTTTATATTTATGCTTTTACTAACCTAAGAACTTACCCAGTGATACCGTGAGAGTAATTCGAATGTTATATGAACATTTTGTTTGCTTGGTTATCCTTTGTATTATGAGGTATTGAATCAAAATTAACCCCCCCCCCCTTGGTTTAATTTAATCGCGGTGTGAAGAAGAAGCGAAAATGCAAATGAGCAATGGTTGACGCCACAGTCCTTTCGCTTACATATGTTCTCGTATAATGAAAGGAATCGAGAGCGTACACACGCGACAATCAGAGGGAGAACGCCACGAGGCAAGGTCGGAGGAAGGTGAGCTTCGAACAAAAATTGAAGAAGTGCAGATCGTTTTCCGTACAGCAGTTGGACAGTGTTAAGCTTACCGAAGGAGTTGGGAAGTAAAGTGAAGGCAGAAAGGTTAATGTGGCGTATGTACAAGCAGTGGTGTGGCTGAATTCTGGCAGGGTTTCCGTACTATTGCCACCAGGATTAACACAAGCGATAAATTCCCCGTAGCCTGTTAATGAACTCATAGTAGTTCCCCGTTGCTGCTAGCAATTAGTATTGTATTAATGTAGTCTAATCGTTAGTGCAATACACAGAATTTAGTTAATGGTGAGTTCATTGTTTAGTATATACATTACCTTAAAGGTAAAGAAACAAGGGAACTTCACAGTATTATTTTATGAAACAGAGGTAAGACAACATAAAATTTTATACAGATGGAAAGCACACCCGTCTATTTTTTATATTACTTTTAATGAAAACATTCCTTTGTAGGAATAATAGTTGAACTTATACTGGAATAATAACTCTTCAAATTTTGTTTTCGTAATTTCAAACACACCCGTTTTAAATTAAGGCTGTTAAGTTAATCCTTTTTCTTTCTATCCTGTTATTTTGTACTTGTTTTTATGCCCATTATTGAAAAGTGGTTGATACAATCTGTTCATTATGTATGCTAAATTTATATAACAGAATATTATTATATGCATTATGTCGTGCATCACTTTGGAATCTACTAGGTTTCCTTTGCTGTTTATTTTTTCTACCTCAATTTTGTTGTTAATATATTTTATTTTTTGTAGTAAAGCAGTATGAAATGCGTCGTTCAGTTCCAAAATTACTTGACACTCCTAGATATGCTGCACGGGTGAGTCTAATTTATTTTCTTTAAATATCAGAATTAAGCTTATTACTATAAGAATAAGTCGGAAGAATGTTTTAAATTATCAATACGAGAGAGGTAAGTCTTCAGTTACATTATCAATAATCGCAATTTACTTACCCTTCAATGATTCCAGCAAAAGCAGATATTACTCGGTGTATCAAGAGGGACTCTGAGCTAACAAAATCCTTCATTGAACTTTATCCGTTGTGTCCTCTTACCGAAAAACAAACTCATTAATGAGAACATGTCAATACCTTTTAAATAGCTCATCTTACATTCATCATTTTTTAACAATTAATTTCCAACCACCTAATATCCCAAAATGACTGACTGTACACCAATCCAAACACTGTTGTAGATTCATGGCCCCTATGTTTGACTTCAATGCAACTGCTGAAACCAAACATCACCGCAGTAATTCTGAAACCGTTTGCTTCGTGGTTATAGAATACAGAAAAAAAGAGCGAACATAACGTAATATTTGTAAGGTTACGCTACTTCTCGATTGAAACAGAAACAGAATAAATAGCGTTTTGTTAAAATAACGCTTCCAGTTGGAGACGTTCAACTACATTTTATTGTGGGTTCGTTATTGAGATTAGACAAAAAAACAAGTAATATACAAAAAAAAAAATTTAAAGTCAATTCCTACTTAGGTCAACAAAGAAAAATTTGAGTGTGAACTAATATAGTAGGAATTGAAAAAAAGGATTGCCTGCCAGAACCTTGCCTACTGTGCGAGATTAGGAGGGGGGGGAAAGAGAGAGAAAGAGTTTGTCAGGTTGGGGATTCGATCTCGCAACCTACAGGACGGGAGAAGCCCGCGATACCACAGTGCTACCGTTTACACAATAACAAGAGGGAAATTACTATTCAAGAGCAAGAGACGCTCTAGGTCTAAAACTAAAATTGATTAATTAAATTTAATTAATGAATTAATATTTGAAAAACTGTATTAACATCTAGTGTCATCCACTACAAGTTTAAAAATATGTATTTGAACTTAAGTGGATGAATAAAAAGTACTTGTATTAACGATTGAAAATTTGAACAAGATATATATAGTCTAAAACTAAAATTGATTAATTAAATTTAATTAATGAATTAATATTTGAAAAAACTATATTAACATCAAGTGTCATCCACTACAAGTTTTAAAAAAATGTATTTGAACTTGAGTGGATGAATAAAAAGTACTTATGTTAACGATTGAAAATTTGAACAAGATATATATAGAGAGACTGTGAACTAATAGTAGGAATTGAAAAAAGCATTTTTCAAGTTCTGGCCGAGGTGGCCCTATTGTGCGCGAAAACAAGTGCGCTTGTTTTCAGTGCTGAGGATGCTCGAATCGAAACCCGGCGCGCGCCACTAAAACGCCTCCTTTTGCATCGCCTTCATAGGGGGTAATGCTGGTCTGCCTATATGGTGTTCCCATAATAAAATGATCAGCTAACTGCGGTGAATTATAGGTGAATGTCTACACGACAAAGAGCCTCTGAATTGGGGAAAAAATATTTCCAGTTCTTTTTGCTACTACAGTGGAGTCCGGATAATCCGAATTGATTGGGAACAGACCCCTTTCGGATTAACAAAATTTTCGGATTAAGCGAAATCATTCTTAAAATATACTCAAATTGCATAATAAAACGGGATTACATAAGTATGACATATGACGTGTGATTACACAGTTCATTTTATAAGGGCTGTCTAAACATTATCAAATCTCCGGACGAAATGGGTGATAAGAGAGCGGAACGCTGCCTAGTACACAGGGCCCGACTTTGACACAATGGGGCCCTAGGCAAAGCAGACTTTGGGGGCCCCCTTCAAGGACAGATCCAGAGCGGGGCATGTCCCCCCTCCTCAGGACCAGATTTCCACATGAACATGTGGGACACTCACCCAGGCCTCCCTTAAATCGGGACCAGAAATTCAAAAAAAATTTCGACCGACAAGTCAAAAATTTGAAGAAAATAATGAATATTAATAAGAAGTGTTAATTAATTAATTTACTTTTTAATGTTAATAAATAAATTCATGAAATTTTCTTTTGAAATTCAAAATAAATCACAGTCTGGAGTTATTCCAACTCCCCCCCCTCCCCCCCAAAAAAATTAAACCAGAAACGCTTATGGACGTAAGTATGCTTTCACTATAGTGGGTGAACTGTGCTCCACCCAGGATTTTTTTCTGTATCCGCCACTGCACCCCTTTACTATATTAACCAAAAAACAAATTCTCAAAACTATGTACAACTTTATACTAAATTAGGGGGCCCTGGGCAAGTGCCCCACTTGCCCATGCGGAAATCTGGGCCTGCTAGTACAGTACAGTAGAGTGTAAGTTGTTTTCAGTAGAATGTAAGATTTTAGACGATCAGTAGATTGTCGAAACGGTTTTGAAAGAACCTGTCAAAGTCTCAGACGAGGGTGAAGGTGAAGCAGACGGTGACAGCGAGCGGAGAGTATTCCACTCAGACGCCGCGGCTGCATTCGATGTAGTTCTAGGCTACGTATTGCAACACTCCGCCGCGACCAGAGCGGACACCATTTTTCTGACGCTTTGGCGTAGTTTGGCTTCAAGGGAGAGGTATTCCTCTCTTCGACAAAAAAATTTAATAATTAGTAATAATTAGTTCGTAATAATTAAAACGTAATAATTAGTTCAGTACATTGTCTAACTTTCCATTTTCTTGTGATTTTCAGAAAAATACTTTATGTTACTTAGTATCACTGTGGTTTTATTTTAACCTTTGTTCTTCTTGACTTTTGGTTTCGGATTAAGCAAACTTTCGGATTACCGAAGTTCGGATTATCGACACTCTACTGTACTTGTAGGCTGGATTTTGTTCAAAACAAACATTCAGATTCAGGAAAATACTGCTTATTTCATCGTGTGAGACTAAATTAATGAAAATGAGAGAATTTCTTTTAAGTCTTATAAAAGATGGTGAATCAACTGAAAAATGTTGAAACCAAAGGCATTTTTTTAAGAGGATAGAAATGTCACCCTAAGAGTAATGCAAAATATTTAATTTTAAATTTCAATTGTGATTGT
>OU015495.1:161468393-161680893 GCA_907164885.2 Dolomedes plantarius | reverse complement strand
TATGCAAATTGTGTAGCGCTGCGCATCATGTATGCGCAAGTGAGGGCGCTGTGGTAACTGCATATATAGCGCGTACTGTGGTTGTTCTGAATCAGTTGTTGGAGTTGCCAGTATGGGTAAACTGTCTGATTTAGACGCCTTCGATCGCGGACAAATCGTAGGTGCGCGACGCATGGGCCATTCAATTTCCGAAATCGTCAGACAGCTATGATTTTCAAGGTCGACAGTGTCAAGATTATACCAAGAATACATGGATGGTGGAAAAAAACTAGCGATCGGGCAAACTGCAAAGGACAATTAGCCTTGACAGTGCTTGGTGAGAGACGGCTCAGGCGTATTGTACGTAGCCAGCGAAGCCAAACATTAGCTCAAATTACCACCCAGTTTAATGACGGTGCCAGTCGTACAGTCAGTAAACGGACTGTGCAACGCTCGCTTCACCGTATGGGTTTCGGGAGCCGTCGACCTACGAGAGTACCATTGCTCTATACTCGCCATCGGGCTGTACGTCTTGCCTGGGAAAAAGAGCACAGAGACTGGAGTGTAGAGGACTGGAAACGAGTAGCATGGAGTGATGAGTCTCGATTCCGACTACTTAACGCCGACGGGAGGCTGAGAATATAGCGTCAGGCTCATAAAGCCATGGATCCTGCATGCCTGGCTGGAACAAGGGTATGGTGTCTCAATCATGGTCTGGGGTGTTTTTTCGTGCCACAGTTTGGGATCTTTGGTGCGTGTACCAACCTCCCTCAATGCAATTCGGTACGTAGAGTTGCTGGGTGATCACCTCCTTCCGTTTATGCTGTTATGTTATCCGCACGGTAATGGAGTTTTCCAGCAAGACAACTGTACCTCTGACAAGTCCCGGTTGGCTACTGGCTGGTTGGATGAGCATTCCTCTGACTTCTCTGTCATGAATTGGCCACCTAGAAGCCCAGACTTAAATCGTATTGAGCATCTTTGGGATGTTTTGGATCAAGGCGTGAAAGGCCATCATGCAGAACCAAAGAACCTTACTGAATTATGGACAGCTTTAGCCAATATTTGGCAAGCCATTCCAGTGGAACGTTTCCAGAAACTTGTTGAATCTATGCCTCGTCGTGTGGCAGCCGTTATCAAGTCCAGAGGACGCCCAACTCGTTACTAGGTAGGTATCCCTAATTCAGTGGCACTTCAGTATATATATATATATATATATATACTGACCATTATCCTTTCAGAGTGATAGATATAATAGATGATATTTTCTTTTCCTATAATCATTTAATTTCAGTTGAAAACCTGTCACTGTTGGTGGCAGAACAAATTATATAAAATTTAAAAATTTTAAGGCACACTGCTACTTCTTACATTTGTTATCAAAATTACTTTTTTTTAATTTCACTTTACATTTTCATAAGCTAGGTGTTATTTTATTGTAAGAAGGAATAAACGGACGTAATAATCAATATATATTTAAAATTCTACAGCTAATTAAACATAATAATAATTATACAAATGATTTAAAGAAAATAAAATTTAGCCTTGAAGGAAAATACATTAAAATTATTATAAATAGTACTTCACGAAATTGCAAAAAATATATATTTCACGTCTCAAAATATTCGTTTATATTTCAACGAGAGGCTGAAATATATTCAAATTTTTAAGAAATTAATGTGTAGAAAAGCCTATTTGTTTAATATCCCCATTTGTTTTATTTCTCTCTTTAACGCAAATTACAATTTTTTTTTCTTTGAGAATTTTTTCTCGAATATTTTTATCTCACAAAATTTTTTTTATATCCATGAAGCCAGGTAATATTTAAAATTCTGTTACAGTTACCCGTTGTCCTGGGCTAAGACGAAGAATAATTTTCCCACATTTCAACAAAAAGCTCATTTTTCCATTTTTAATGTTTGAGAAGATCATTTTTTTATATTCACATAACGTTCCGTTCTTGAGGAGAATTACTTTTTTTCTAGATGTTTGCCTAAGCGTGAATAATATAATTCTAACTCTCTTGTTGAAAATTTCAAAAGTGAAACTGACCGTAACTTTCATGTTACTCATGTGTTAAAAAAATTGCAGTTGCTTCCCTAACACAATTCTATTTTTTAAACAGGAATTAAATTTTAAATACAGTTTAGAATGTACAATGAATAAGATAAATTAATTTCTAGAGTAAAAAATTTTACTCACCAGTTAAGCCTACTTTTTTTATTCATTCATATTAAAGATTGCAAGTTTAAAATATACCAACGGTAAACAGAGCAAAAATGGGAGTGCTTGGGTTTGGCGAATGCTATGGAAATCTTACCATAAATGTAGCACTCACTCAGTATCTCTATCGGTGGTTCTTGTTTAGTAATTCACATCACTCTCCAGATAATAAACACTCTCTCTAAAACTTGATTATTTAATTATATACATAATTTGTACAGCTATATATATTACATTTTGAAAATAATATTAATTTGAGTACTCTCTCTCTCGTAATACAACCTTTCTCTGCGACGTCAAACACTCAACTGCAGTCAACACTCGCAGCGCCCTCTACAGTCCATTTTCCACAGGATATTTTCCACAAATGCCAGGTAAACATCTGTTACTCGAGTGCATCGTTCCAACTCTCAAGTTCGGTGGTGATGGTGTACTTGTTTGAGGTGTTTTTCGTGGTATATCCAGGGACCTTTGCATGTTGTTCCTGGTAAATTAAAAGCCGACGCCTACATGAACATATTGGACAATCAGGTTCTTCGTACGCTCTGGCAATTTTATGGAATGGACTAGTGTTGCTTCCAGGACGTCAACGCTCCATGTCATGTTGCAGCCTCTGTAAAGCAGTGGTATCAAGATATGGATGTAAAACGTCTTCCCTGACCTGCTCAGAGTCCCGACCTAAACCCCATAGAATATTTGGGGGACGCGTTAGAGCGACGCGTACGGGCCAAGGAACCACGTCCGAAATTACAGCTGAGCTGGCGATATTCTTGCAGCAGGAATGGACACAAATACCCATAACTTTGTATCAAAACTTTGTTGTAAGTATTCCCAGAAGGGTTGCTAGTATACGTGCGACACGTGGGGGACCATCTCCTTTTAAAGCATGTATTCTTTCCTTTATACCATCACATCTTGTTGTCCATTACGAGTATTGTAGGGTAGTGTGTGAGTGTATGTATATATGTATATATATACAGTCGAACCTCCATATATCGAACTTCCACATATCGAAATTTTCTATATATCGACTCTTAGCAAATCTCCATGGTCATTATATAGAAAAATTGTTTCTATATAACGAAAAAATCTCTATGTATCGAAATTTTTTTCAAGAAAAATTAGGAGATTTTATTCCACTTTAGAATAAAATCTCTCAATTTTTGGCATTTGAAACAATACGTCGGGGACTTCAATTCGTGGAAAATTTCCCTGATTAAGTTTTTAGTGGACTGAATAAATACGAACATTTCTTTGAACTTTCCGCAAAACTGGCTGTTCAGCAAGATATTGGTAGTTATTTTAAAGAATGTAACTGTGATCATTGTAACCACTGTCTGGATTATTGTTTTTTTAAAGGTATGTAGTGCTCAAAAAATCTTTCATGTTAATTCAATTTTTAGTTATAAACTTTCATTTAATGGGATTCGCATATAAATTAGAAATGGAGTTTCTTATACGAAAATTAGCTTTTTATATGATAAAACTAAGAATTATGAGAGAATTATGATAAAACTAAGCTCAATTCTATATACCGAAATTTTTTTCGACAATTTGCTACTTCGATATATGGAGGTTCGACTGTATATATATATATATATATATATATATATATATATATATATATATATATATATATATATATATATATATATATATATATATATATATATATATATATATATATATATATGTCTGTACCTACATACATTGTGTGTGTGAAGTAATATTTTCGAATCTTTCGAATTCTGTTTTATTATATAGTTATTATTTGCTCTAAGAGTAGAAAGTCTGTTTTGTTTGATGTGAAACCGCTAAGTAATTAATATTTCAACGACAGAATTTTCTTTCGTGGGATTCCATACAGGTATTAAAACCCGTTAACATGTGGGATAAAAATTTACGCTCGTTCTCTTCTAATCCAAGATAAGAACTAATGATTTTTCATCCAGACAAACTGAATAAACATTGAATGATTAAACACTCATACACTTCTCTCCTCTTAGTTGAATGTTTTTGATTTTCTGGATCTAATTCTTACGTCAGCAGTATCTGGCATGGGATGTATATATAGCTAGTAAATAAAGGATATTACCAAACTTCTAAGTCCCTTTGAATACGGATACTTGCCGGATATATCACATGTAGACTTTGGTTTGACATCCAAAGCTGATATTATATAATTTCAAGATAAAAAGACTTTTATATACTATGTTTTTAAATTTTCTATAAAAAAAAAAGAAATGTAATTTACATGCAGCTTCTTCATGAGCTGTAAAACGAATTCGCATCTTCCATAGTTAATTATGGATTTCAAAATTATAAATTATAATCTATAATTTGAAGGAAAAAAAATCAATGAATTTCGCAGAGAAAATATCGCAAATAGCATGTGGGCATAAATAAAAATTATCCCATTGTATTGAAAATGTAATATGCTTGGTTCACTATTACGTTAATAGATGGCGCCTGTATCGCAGTTACTTTTGGCTTCAGACGCTACTCGTATTTTTACGTAATGTATTTTAAAATATGGAATAAAGATGGCTGAAAGTATTAAAATAATGCATTGTCATCGTGTTCTGAGCTATTCTAAAAGTTTCAAATGTCTAGCTAGTCGGGAAGTTAGTTAAAAGTTGATTGCAAGATTTGTACCAGACAAACACACCCAGTAACACACAAACACACACACAAACAAGAAAGCAAGTTAATAAAAACATGGTAAAAAGTTATTTGTCTGGGTGCATCTTTCGAATTGTTGATGTTCCTAGGTACACGATAGCAGGCATTCTGTCACCTATTATCGCCAAATGAAGTCGCTAATTTAGTCCGTTGCTAATAAAATCATTCTTTTTCCTTTGAATGTTTTCTTAAATAACCTGTTTTTATTGGAATACAATAGATTTGACTCAGATTTTAAGGCTGAATGTTGTAGTGATTTCCGACATCTCCGGACATTTTTAACACGTGGAATTTCCTGTGGATCCCACCCAGAGAGAATAGCATTGTGAGTGAAATGTTTCATCCTCGCCGTGTTCTTCTCCCCACTTAACGACACAAAAGGCTAACCGAGGTGCCATCGCTTTGATGACCACTGGAAATGAAATCCTTCATGCTGCGTTTGCATTCATGTACTCTGCTCTGCTCTGCCTTGGGGAAGCCAGTGATTTATGTTCACTGCGTACTCTGTATTTGCGTGGATCGCCTCCTCTTTCGGTCCTGCTACAGAGCATCAAAAATCTCGGGATCCCGGGGGTCAAATGGTGACAATGGGGGCGGGGGACACTAGATCAAGAAACACGAGGAACCTTGGGGGCTTACCGTGACTAATGTGACTAATGTCATGACAGGAGTCGGGGGTCTGCATGCAGAGAACTCTGCACGAATGCATATGCACCATTATGCTGCGTTTGCATTCATGCACTCTGCTCTGCTGTGCCTTGGGGAATCCAGTGATTGATGTTCACTCCGTACTCTGTATATGCGTGGATCGCCTCCTCTTTCGGTCCTGATGCAGAGCATCAAAGAACCCGGGGTCCCGGGGGTCAAATGGTGACAATGGGGGCGGGGGACACTAGATCAAGAAACACGAGGGACCTTGGGGCTTGACTAACGTGACTAATGTTACCTTGACTAATGTGACTAACGTGACTAATGTTACCTTGACTAATGTGATGACAGGGGTCGGGGGTCTGCATGCAGAGAACTCTGCACGAATGCATATGCCCCATAACACGTGGAATTTCCTGTGGATCCCACCCAGAGAGAATAGCATTGTGAGTGAAATGTTTCATCCTCGCCGTGTTGTTCTCCCCACTTAACGACACAAAAGGCTAACCGAGGTGCCATCGCTTTGATGACCGCTGGAAATGAAATCCATTAGAATCTCACCCCTCTCGCTGACATAGAGGAGCCCCACGACAGTGAACCCATCCAAACGAGCGGCGCCGAGACTACGTGGAAGGCAGACGTCGTTACAAAGGAGGCGTTACTGTAAATAACATTACTGTTCGCAAAGGGAGATATACTCAATGCGAGATGCCAGCAGAGCGAGACGATCAATTCGCTTCCAGGTATGCAAGAGCCACGTTCTGAGAGAGAGACGATAGCCCAGCCGAATGTTGCAGAGTTCCCAACATACATCGAGATGTCCAAGAACCGACATTTTTAAGTTTTAAATGATAATTTGTACATATTGTACCATAGCCTGTACGTTATTCCGGAATGCCAATAAAATATTTGTTTACTAATAGGCTGTCATTCTTATTTCTAGACAGGCTCCTTACAATGTCATGGGAAGTGCACAATAATTTGCCTCTCCACCCATTCCCCTCAAATTCATATTATAACCACAGTAAAGTTTTTTCGATAAGATACTTCCATTATAACGCCTGATAATTTTAATTATACTGAGGTGTGTATGAATGCAATGTATTAGCCCAGAAAAAAAGGAAATTTAATATTTAATACACCCCAATGGTATTAACTTCGATGTTATGTAAATAGGCATTGAAACAAAGGCATTGCGTGGTGTGTGTTTTGGCGAGATTGGTAAAATAAATGGTTATGAGTTAACCAGGATATTTAGGAGGTCTAGGTTAGACCATTCATCAGCTTGATGGAGTTTTCGGAAAGAAGTAATTCAAAAAGCTGTTATCAAGAATGATGTACATATTTATTTATATTCACGAAGGGACGAAGAACACACTGACATTCAAACTTTTTGGTCTATTTTTTTTCCGTTTTTCAAAAACATGAATGTAAAAATTGAGCAGATTCTGAATTTCCTTACGTTGGTTCTAATCCTGCTGCTGTATGAAAAGACCGCAACACTGTTTGCCTTGGAGGCTTTCAAGAAAAGAAAACCCGAGGAACTCGTTAATGTATGTATATGATAAACACACAAAATTGCCAGTCAAATTTCTTACTGCCCGATAGAGATTAAGTTAGTTAGAAAGTGGAAGCAGCCAATAAAAGATAATTTTCTGAGATCCATTTACCTAACTTTAACCTAATAGAAAGTCATGAGATAGCAGTAAACTTACTTTGGGTTAAAGCCCACTGTGGCATTAATGAAAATGAGATGGTAGACGCAGCAGGTAAACAAGCAACAGCACTGAATGAAATCACAAGAAATTATAAATTAACTAAAGAACAGATTAAGAATAAAATTAAGAATTATTACATAAATATATGGCAAGAAAATTGGGAGATAAGCAGTGTAGGAAGGAAAGTATTTGAGGTATTCCCTAGAGTTTCTACGAAAAGACTGTCGGCAGATTTCCTTGTTAATCAAGCAATAACTGAACATGGCTGTATAGGAGTCTATCAAAACAGATTTTTTGCTAAAACAGATCTTTGTGAGTGTGGCAATATACAAACTATAAAGCACTGTATATACAATTGTAGCAAATGGGCTGAAGCACGAAAAAACCTACCTTTGGGCTTTCAAGATTGGGCCCCTAGTAAATTATTTACAGATTATTATTGTAGAAGGTACATCAAGAATATTATGCAGGAACTTATGGATATACACTTCCCCCTACAAGGGGAAGGTGGATAGCCCGTCAGTTTAAAAAAAAAGACAGGTAAATGAATTGCAAAAAGAAAAACTTCGGGACGCGGTTGGGCTGGATTGCCGTCGGCATGATTAGTTTTATTATTGAAGGGCCGTATAACCTTCGGGTGTGGACGGCGGCGATATTACTTATATTACCTAACTTTATATTTCGAGAAAATATGTGCAAAGAATGAAGACGTTCATTGGTTTTAAAAGTATAAACCTTAAAAAGAAGTTACTTCAATAGCTGACATAAGGAGCAAAATATAGCTTATTGAATTAAAAAATGCTTTTATACGTGAACAATTATTTAATTACTGCATTTTTTCGAAGAATTTCAAACTTGGAGAGTATATCTAAATTATTTGGTTGGATTTCAGCATTTTTTTATGGGTTTGAAGCTCAGTGATAACGATGACCTTGCAACATAGATTTAGCTAACTTCAAATTGTTCAAACTTGGAAAATCACAAGCTACATAGAAATTAAGTATACCTATGCTGTTGTTGTTTTTAATGCCTCTCTTGTCGGAAGTATTCCAGACCAGGTTCATATAAGCTAGGGGGCTAAGGGGTGTGGCTCAAGTTTATAAAGGCACCACAACGATCGGAATCAGATTTAGCCAGGTGCCACCACAATTTTGACCGAACATCCCCAGGGGCGACATCTGGGGGGATCGTACTCTCTCCCACCATTTATGACTTCATACAGAGACTTTCCGGTCTACTCATTTAACGTGCCCATATCCGGCCTAGATACGGAGGTATTTTTAATGGCACTTGTCGGAATTCGATTCGACGACCCACAGCACCGAAAGCCGACACGCTACCACTAGGCTACCTTGTGCTCTAAATTTACCATAATTAATAGAAATAAAAACTTTTTTTTGAGTTGCTCTCTTTCAGTGTAGAAGTATTGAAGTTTCAGTACTTCAATGCAAAACATCATAGTTACACACATAGTTGAATACAAAACATCGTAGTTACAGACCCCAATTTTCAAGGCATTAGAATTCAATAATAAATTTAATGTAATTTAACGTCATATAATTTAAATTAACGTTAATTTAAAAATGTTAAAAGTTTTATACAGCCACATTAAAATTTTAAACATTACTTCTATAGATATGTTTTATATATTCCAATTCATTGGGATTCCAATAAAGGAAAACCTCTGACTTTTCTTTAACATTCTACAAAAGACCGTTCTAAATGTAGTTTGCAATAAAAAAATAATAAATTCGGATTCAATATTATCTTAATTCTTTTAACGGAAAAAATGTAGATTTCCTTCCACTTAAAATATTAATAAAATGTTATTTGAAAAAGGTTTTCGATTTTTATACACATTTTATGAGATAACGACGTAAACCAAATTTATAACACAAAACCAAATAATATGGATAACAGAATAATATCTTAAATATTCATATAGAAGTTAATATATGATTTTCAATAGGCATAAAATATAATCAAATTCTTTACTTTTACGTACTTACTACAATTTATCTTAATCTCTTGGGGAGAAAAACTTTTATTGCACTCATTTTATAAAGAAAATTTGATAATTTTACCTGCTATAAAAACTTTATTTTTAATTATTTGATGCATAAAATATCTTCCAAATTTACCAGTTTTCTATTGGTGTAATTCTGGCGATACAATTTACTGTTTTTTTTTGCTGTTTTTTTAAGTACTCGGATTGGTCTAAGAGAATCTCATCATGTCCCTCAATCCCCATAGCGAAATTAAATAAAGTCTTTTCCAAACAATTTTTAGTTCTAGCGTTGATTTCATTCATAAATTCTAAACAACACACTTCAATTTTTCTTGCTCTCAATACTAAAAATTAATTTCTTTAACTTTTATAACTTGTCTTCAAAATTTTGCCATATTTTTATTAATTCAGAATCTCTTCTAAATACCTCTGACATGCAATCTCTTTCAAGAAATGTTAAATTCTTAAACGTTTTTGTTTAAACCTTCACCGATTTTTGAGACTGAATGAATATATATAAACTTATGGACAAAAAAATTAGCGCACCAAGAAATAATTGCGGGATCGTAAGGAAATATGCAATGAAGGTACATGTTGTGGAGATATGCAAATGATTAGAAATGCAGCGTGATTGCGCATTACGTATAGCCGGTAGAGGGCGTTGAACATCGTACTCTGTGGAGTATAAAACAGATAACCAAAGCTTGTTTGAGTATGCTGAATCATTTACAAAGGAAGACCTGAGATAGACATGCCATTACGTCGTGTTCGAAGACAATATAAGCAGTTGTGGCAGTTTTAGAGGGGGAGAATCGTCGGGATGATGGAGACTGGGTGGTCAGCTAGGCGTGGACAGTTGGTATCGCGGCGCCTATTACGTGTGCTGCCCTTGACGCCCACCCATCGACGCCTCCGTTTGGAGTTTTGCCGCGCACGAGGAAACTGGACTGCAGCGGAATGGAACCAAGTCGTCTTTAGCGACGAATCCAGATTCAATCTCGGCAGTGATGACAATCGTGTTCGCGTGTGGAGAGCACGAGGTGAACGCTTCAATCCTGCCTTTGCTGTACAGCGACACATCGCTCCCACAGCTGGTGTGATGGTATGGGGTGCCATTGCCTACAATACACGGTCACCCCTAGTATTGTTCCGTTGCACCATGACAGCCCAGCGGTATATTCATGAAATCCTGCAACCACATGTGTTGCCACTCATGCAACGGCTCCCAGGAACCATTTTTCAACAAGACAATGCTCGGCCGCATACGGCAAGGGTGTCACAAGACTGTCTCCGCACTGTTACTACCCTTCCTTGGCCTGCCGGATCCCCAGATTTGTCTCCAATCGAGCATATCTTGTTTCATTTGGGACGACGAGTTGGGCATTCCACGAGTTTGAACGAACTAGAGGCAAGGTTACAGCAAATATGGAACGAAATGTCTCAAGACATCATACAGAACTTGTATGACTCAATGCCCGATCGTATCGCATCGTGCATTCGCGCTAGAGGGGGTCCAACGGAGTATTAACTCCTCCGTTCTTTTGCCTTTTTCTCTGAAATAAATTATCCTTTTTCTTTGATTTTCTTATCATTTACTTATATCAAAGTAGTCATTACGTATGTAAAATTTCGTTTCATTTTAACGACTCCTTCTTGGTGCGCTAATTTTTTTGTCCATGAGTGTATATATATATATATATATATATATATATATATATATATATATATATATATATATATATATATATATATATATATATATATATTAACCGATTTTTGCAACTAAATATATATATATATATATATATATATATATATATATATATATATATATATATACAGAAAGTTGTTCGCACTTTATGGAAACTATTTTGTAATTTAATTTTCGCTTTTGCATTTTGAGATAAAAAGTTGGCAACTTCAAAATAATCTTCTGCTACTGCATTCTTTTGATTGGAATGTAAAATAAAAGATTTATTCTGAAAATGGCTCCTAAAATTGATAGATGGCTCGAAGGTTACGTAACTGCGCTTTCCGTGGAGAAATATTCCTATCAACAAATTATAAAGCGGTGTTAAAATCGCGGATTTGGGGTTTGAAAAAAAGGTATTTTTAATAGATTAAATTTGAAAGGAAAATAACGTCTAACTGAAAGTAAAAATGAAAAAATGGCCGCGAAACCTCATCATAAGACTGTTCGAACGCAGGAAAATATCAAGAAAGTGAAATCCCTGATCCTAAAAGAAAATCCGCCGACTCAAAGATCTATTGCATCGAAACTAGGAATGTCTTCTGGCACTGTAAGTAAAATCATTCATAAAGATTTGAAGTTACGAAAGTTGTTTAAACCTAAAGTTCATCTGCTTTTACCAAAGCATATTGCTGAAAGAAAAACAAATTGAAGAAAATTATATGGAAAACACCTAGCTGCTGAAAAAATGGAAATTTTTAGTAACACTCGATGAGGCATGGGTGTATTTAAGTGACTGTAGTTAAAAAAATCTATTTTTTACTGCACAACTGACGGGAATGACCGTACGAAAGGGCTTCATCAGTGTACAGAAAATTTTCCAAAGGTATTTATGCTAGTTGCAAGATTTTGTTATAAAGGCAAGTTAAAAACCATAAAAGTCTCAAGTAAAGGCAAAATTAATTCACTCTAGTATTAACAGAATCTTTTAGAACTAATTTTTTAAGACGAAATTCCAGCCTCATATGGTTAGGACATGGATAAAGTTGAGCTTCATACGCCCAAAGTCTCACGTCTAATTTACCACCGCTTATTTTAGCAAAGAAAGTATCACAAACAGGAATAAAGTGTATCCCATTTTAATGAAATACCTGTAAAATCACCTGACGTGTCTCCAATGGACTTTTGTGCTTTCAGTTTACTTAAACGAGCCTTAAGAAAACGGAATTCAAGAACACTGAACCGGCATAGAAAACGGTGCAAGAGGAATGGAGTAAAATTGACATGACAGTACAAAGGAAAAATTTACTTTCATGGAAAATTCGAGCTAGAGCTATTGTCGAGCTAGAGCTATTGTCTGTCTATGGCTATCAGATAGAAGCAAATCGCCGCACAAAATACAGCATTTATACATAAAACTTAACTATCAAAATCGTTTCAAACGACCATCTGTGTATATATATATATATATATATATATATATGTAGGAAGGAGTTAGTACTCCTTCCTTTAGAAGTGAATCATTAGACTTAATTATTTTGAACATTTAATTAAACTAGACGATGTTTACAAGACAGGACTAACACTTAGTATGAAATTAAAAAAAACAACGCATCAACATAGCTATTTGACTCAAAACGGCAAGCCTGCGGAGCGACACATCCGCTTCGTAATGTCACTAGTCCATCACTCTGTTTGCGCGCCAAGTCCTTCGCGCCGAAGTAGTAGGAGTGGAAGTTGTAGTAATAGTTCAGTTGTGTTGCCAAACTCATTCTCACACGGCCGTTCTGACTTTCCAGACGTCCCCGGCTGGGTTGTAAACAATAATTCTGAAAAGATAAAAAAAAAGAGCAGAAAAAGGAAAAATATTTCAAAAAATCAAGCAGTGTTCAACACAGTGGTATTGGTGTTCAGTTTCTGCACCACTGTTTCATTTTGTCCGCTGCAGTTGATGTTATGGTTGGACCATCGTGATGTCCTAACTTTCGAACTTCGTAACGATCGTTGGGGTTGATGTTCGTGATCTCATATGGTCCGAAGAACTTTGGTCGGAGCTTTAATCCGGTTCCAAATTGAGTTCGTTGTATTGCCACTTTGTCACCGATCTTGTATTTACAAGCCGGTTTACGCCGTTTGTTATATTGTCGTATGTTTTCTTCCTGTAAACGGAGGATATTTCGTTTAGCTTCGATACGTAACGCTTCTTTGTCATCAAGAATTCTTTGGTGGTGTTCCTCGTCAAGAAGATTTTTAATCTGTAGATCCTCTTGTTGTTTCATTTTAACACCAATTAAAAGTTGAAAGGGTGTGAATTTTGTACTGCGTGTGGTGGTACTATTTAAGATACGTTGCAATCTTGGGACATATTTAAACCATTTGTCAGGTTCATCTAGAGCTAACTTAGTTAAAACGGGAATAATTGTGCCATGAACACGCTCAACCTGACCGTTGCCACGTGGCACACCTGTTGCTATTGAAATGTGTTCAATTGACTGTTCCTGGCAGTAACTTTGAAATTCTGAAGATGTGAATGCGCTACCTTTGTCAGTAATGATTTTTGAAGGGTTGCCAAATGTAGTTTGTTGCAAGGATAATTTGTCTAAGGCATCTTTCGTAGAGGTGGACTTCACGGGATAGATCCATACAAATTTGGAAAAGGCATCAACTACTGTAAAAAGATACTTATAACATTTTTTTGTCGATGGTAAAGGTCCTAAAAAGTCGCAATGGTAACATTCAAGGGGTGCATCACCTTTTGGAATGGGGTGAAGATATCCTTCTTGTTTTCCAGATTTTCGCGAGGACAAAATGCAAGGAATACAGTTCGAAATAATTTCTTGAACTAATTTCTTAAGTTGAGGAATGAAAAATTCACGAGAAACAATTAATTCGGTTTTTTGTGAAGCAAAATGACCTTGTGAATGGGCGTTTAGCACTATTTATTTCTGCATCATTTGTGGTACTACTAAAAGTTCGGCATCCTGATGAAGTTTATAAAGAATTCCGTTTTTAACAAAAAATTCATCAGAAGGTGTAGATTTAAGCATAGATTTAATTTGAGATATAAATTCATCCTGGTCTTGGGCATTTTTCACCTTTTGAGTGATATCATTTGAGGTAATTACAAGAATGGGGTTACGACTTAAAGCATCAACATGTTTCATCTGTCTACCGGGTCGATGACAAACTTCATAATCAAAGTCTTCTAACATCAATGCTAATCGAGCAATTTTAGCTGGTAGGTCTTTTTTGTGCATCGTTTTTTGGAAAGCATCACAATCGGTGATAATTTTAAATTTTGTTCCCAACAAGTAGTTTCGAAATTTTTTTAGCGCTTCAATAACGGCAAGAACTTCCAGTTCATAACTATGATATTTTTCTTGTTGAACTGTAGTTTTACGGCTAAAATAATGAATAGGATGAAACTGTCCATCATCGGATTGTTGCAAGAGCACAGCGCCAAAACCTAAGGAGCTGGCATCAGTGTGGAGTTCTAATGGGTATCCCTGTTGAAAAACATGAAGAACTGGGTTTTGTGAAAGAATGTTTTTAAGTTGTTGAAAAGCTGCTATTTGTTCAGAGTCAAAATTAAATTCTACATTATCCCGAAGGAGGTCACTTAATGGTCTAGCAATCAGCGCATAATTTGGAATGAACTTTCTGAAATAACTTGTTAATCCAAGAAAACTTTGAACTTGTTTAGGGGTTTGAGGTTGTGGGAAATTTTGAACAGCTTGTGTCTTGGTAGGTGAGGGTTTAACTACTCCATTTTCGATAATGTAACCAAGAAATTCTATCTTTCGCTGTAAAAATTGACACTTTTTAAAGTTCAATTCAAGGCCATAGTCTGCAGCTGTTTGGAGAACTAGGCGTAATTTTTGTAGACCTTCAACTTCATCATTAGATGGTATGAGAAGATCGTCCATGTAAACAATAAGAACATTGTCGCGAATGAGATTTCTAAAAACTGTGTAAACATATCGTTGGAAAACACTGGGACTGTTACATAAGCCAAATGGGACACGTAAAAATTCGTATTGTCCTTCATGAGTCACAAAAGAAGTATATTTAGTGCTATTAGGGTCCATAGGTACATGAAAGAAACCATTTTTGAGATCAAGTGAAGTGAACACCCGAGATTTTCCAAGTTTGTCTAAAGCTTCTTCGATGAGCGGTAAGGGAAATTTATCTTTTATCATTTTTCTATTCAATTTGCGGTAATCAACACAAAGTCTATAATCTCCACTTTTTTTCTTACATAGAACAATCGGTGCGGCATAATCGGAGCAACTTTCTTTAATAATTCCATCATTTAACCAATCTTGAATTTGGCTTTCTACAATTTTCTGTTCCGCGAAAGGGAGTCGTCGAGAACGTTGAGCTACAGGGATTTCATCTTGTAATAAAATAGTCATCTTAATTTCAGTGTCTTGAACTTTATGTGATTTGTAGAAAGTAACGATATTTTGAACTTCCTCACGAATTTCAGAATTCAAAATGTGTGAAAGATCAAATGGAAAAGCTTGATCATCAGAAACATTAGCAATATTAACGAAGGTGTTATTTTCAGGAGTTTTGCATAAACGAATACCGTCTTTATCAAATGTAAATTGGGTTTGCTGTAAAAAGTCGATTCCGATAATCACATCAAAAGGAATCAAGTCATCCTCTAGAACATGTATTTTAGCAGGTAAAGTAATGGTTTGAATTTCGATGGAATCCTGAAAGAATCCGATGCTGTGAACTTGGTTTTTGCCAATTCCTGAAAAGGGAATGTTGGTGGGCTGCAATGGTGGCGAACCAATTCTTCGATAGGTTTTCTCATTGATGAGGGTTGCCTGTGACCCAGTGTCACAGAGTGCTGTCAATTGAATTCCTGCAAGTTGAATGTCAACATGCATGGGATTTTTCGATGAAGTTTCAGGAGAAAGTGCATTTACAGTTTTATCAGAAATAGGTTTTTGAGAATCAGGTTTTGGTTTAGAATTTCGATAACTTTTAGGGCAATTAGCATGAACATGACCAAAACTTTTACATCCGTAGCATTGTTTACCATGTGACTTATTCAAACATTGGTTGCTTTTGTGACCTCTCAAGCCACAGGAAAAACATACTGGCTGTGTATTTGGGCTACGTGTATTATCGACTTTCACATTGAGGTAGGAAGCATCAATTTTTTTCTGATTATTTTGTCTGAAATTTTGTGATCTGTTAAAGATTTGTTCATAAATTTTCAACTTTTCCTTAAATTCAGGGACGGATTTACAACCGTAAAGAATAACTTTATTGTTTGTTGAATCAGGAATTCCGTTTATGACATACTCAAACAGAGAGGAGTCATCGAGAGAACCTTTGTGTGCCAAATCTCTCATAGCTAAGAAATATTCTTGTAGGGTTTCAAACGGTTTCATACGTCGAGATTCCATTAATTTATGTAACTGAATACCGTTAATTTTGTCCGAAAATTCGTCTAATAAATGGTGCTTCAATTGTTCCCAATTTGTAATTCCACGAATAGACCTAATTAAAGTTTGAGCGGGACCAGTTAGACATTTTCTAACAAAAGTAATTTGGTGAATTGGATTGTTTATCTGATATAAACAAAAAAGTTCTTCAACGTCAGATATAAAATTCTCAACACTGTAATTATCACGAGACGAGAAAGGTTTTATTAAATCAACAACGTCTTTCAGACTAAACAACTGGAAAGAGAGATTCGCAGTTTCAACTGAAGGCAATGAATTTTGATCTGATTCACCAACGGAAATGTGTGTATTTTGCTTATTCGAAGATTCTTTTGCGTCAATGGTGGGGGAAAAGGGAGATCTATTTTCCTCTATAACGCTGTTAGTTTGGGATGAACGTGCACCCGGAAGTGAGTCAGCATTCACTTCGCATTCCGAAAGATCAGAAAATTCTGCTTTTAATAACGATAAATCACTAAGACTCATAAGAATGGTATTGGCACATTTGTCTGGGTCAGTTGAAAATTCTAAATGAAGTAGATTACAAATAGAAATCAAGTCTTTAAGTGAAAAATCTTTAAGTACTTTCTGTTTCGTTGCTTCTAACACGAATGGCTGTTTAAAACCTGTAAATTTACGTAATCTGGTGCGATTTTGTCTGTCGCCGTCTGTACCAAAAATTAAACGATGTAGAACCTTTATTTGATTCGTACTACCAATTTTTAATGATTTTGCAATATTGGGGTAATCGTTGAGAGTAGCCATAACTATATACTAGGTTCAAACAATTATAGTACACAAATATACAAATATTCAAAACCAAAATCGATACTTATAATACGTAGGTACTCAAATTCAAAAATAAAATTTCAAATCGAAATTTCCTCAAATATCAATTCAATAATAAAATATTGATTCTCAAAATATGCATCAAGGAAATAATATAATATTCTTCAAACTGTATTCAAATTGCAATCATTCAAAATATATGTTATGTTGTGGTTTGTTCAAGGAAACAAGATTCTTCAAGTTAAATGTCGAAATTTTCATCAAATCATCAAATAATTTCATCGAAATAGAATTCTCTTCAAGAAAACAGAAGTGATAAATTCAACGTCAAAGACCATCAAAAATGAATTTAGCATCAATTAAATTCTTGCATCAAAAGAACGTTGAAATATCTTTCAGTTTTCTTAAATCATCAATAAGTTGAGAATTCCCTTAATCATCAAAATTTTCTTGAACAAGCGTCAACGTATGCATCAAATAATTTTAATATGATCCAAGTTACTTACAATTCTGGTTTTGGTTCTCATCATCCCATCAGAGTATCATCAGAGTCCGTGGCACATCACTTTGGCTTTCGCTTTCGATATCCAAATCCAAAATGACAGACAACAGTAATCCAGTCGAAATCAAGTCGAAATCAAGTCGAAATCAAGTCGTATCATCGAAAGAAAATAAAGTTTTTTTTTAAAGTTCAGCATGCTAGGGGTATTTTTCGAGTCCGAGGGCCGAGCACCCATGTAGGAAGGAGTTAGTACTCCTTCCTTTAGAAGTGAATCATTAGACTTAATTATTTTGAACATTTAATTAAACTAGACGATGTTTACAAGACAGGACTAACACTTAGTATGAAATTAAAAAAAACAACGCATCAACATAGCTATTTGACTCAAAACGGCAAGCCTGCGGAGCGACACATCCGCTTCGTAATGTCACTAGTCCATCACTCTGTTTGCGCGCCAAGTCCTTCGCGCCGAAGTAGTAGGAGTGGAAGTTGTAGTAATAGTTCAGTTGTGTTGCCAAACTCATTCTCACATATATATATATATATATATATATATATATATATATATATATATATATATATATATATATATATATATACATATATATATATATATATACATATATATACATATATATATATATACATATATATATACATATATATACATATATATATATATATATATGTACATACATACATATATATACATATATATACATATATATACATATATATATATATATACATACATATATATACATATATATACATATATATATATATACATATATATATATATATATATATATATATATATATATATATATATATATATATATATATATATATATACATATTATAGTTTCTCAATCTTTTCAGAAAAATAATTGAGTCCGTTTTTCGTATTGTCATGTTGCCCGATTCACCTCGAAGAAAACTGCAGATTTCTATTTTCTTGCTCACAGCAATGGAGATTAATTTCTTTAACTTTTAAATCTTGTCTTTAAAATTTTAACTTGTCAGTTTTAGATATTCAATATTACTGCTTTGACAATAGAAATATTCTAGATAACTTTTGTTAGCGTAAATATTAACTGAAATTTTTCTGCTTGATATTAATCGAAAATGAACGAAATTTTCTTAAAAACGTTTATCATTCGCAGCTACAATAATTAAGGAAAAACTCAAACCAGTCATATAGTAGTTCAAAAATGAGAGTAAATCAATTTTCAAGAGTTAAGAATTCATGACGTCAAGAATAATGGAAAAATATAAAGCAGCCGCTCAAAAAATAGATAATGCGGCTAGAATATACAGTTGTCAACGTCTTTACGAATATCCTTGAAGCATTATGAACAGATTAAATTCTGCTTTTGAAATATAGGAATCGATCTCAAAGCAGTCTGAGCAAAGACTTTCTTTGAAATTAGGAAAACAGAGTTATATTACAAAACAAAATTTGAGAAGCAGTGCCTCAAATCTTTCTTTAGTTCTTATCAACTTTACATGCAAAATAATCCTTCTGTAAACTGACTATCTGTAACGATAACTAATGACAAATTTCAGAAAACACTTCAAGTTTCTTCCGCAATCCTAGACATGGTATTAAAAGAGCTAAATAAAAGAAAAATTGCCATCACTTTCTAGGTCTAAATAAATCAGTCTGAAAAAAATCAAATTTTGGAAAATTTCAATTCATAACATTTGACGCGAAGATTGCGAAACTGTAACTCGCGATTTACGTTTGAAAAGAAATCACATTGGATTTGAAAGTTCTAACCAGTTTCTTAACCGCCAGTAGTTCTTAAGTACGGTTTGATTGGTTAGTCTAGAGCACTACGGTCTACTTTACAATTCTAAGGATTAAATTATATATACAGGGTGAATCTGAACAAGTGGGCAAACTTTTACGGGGTGATAGAACGCATCTATACAAGCAATATTCGTCATAGAATGTATGGTCGGAACGCAAACGGTGAGAAGTTTAAAGGTAGTTTTCCACTGTCACATTTAAAGAATTAACACAAGAATGAGAGGAGATACTGAAGAAAACATTTTATTAACAGGAATGTAATTGATTTACATGGTCAAAGAAATTGCTCAAAAGATCCGCCAGCAGTAATTCAGGCTTCACACCTGCGGGATAGGGACTGACGCACTTTTGCATAAATACATAAATACATAAGGCATTTCCTGAATAAAATGTTTGATTCCTGTTAATAAAACTCCGGCAACAACGGCGATCATGGCTACTAGTTCCATATTGGTTTCAATGGGGTACTCGTAGATTAGGCTTTTCATATGTCCCCTCAGGAAAAAGCCCAAACACGAGAGATCCGGCGATCTTGGTGGCCAAGCTATGGGACCACCTCGACCAATCCTTCGCCCTGGGAATGTTGCATCTAAATTGTTCCGCACATCCAAGCTGAAGTGTGCAAGCGCACCATTGTGCTGGAACCACATTCTCGAACTGATGGGGGTTGGAATCGGACGCAGCAGCTCCGGCAACATCTCTGGTAGGAATATGTCATACGATTCGCCATCCAGACGGTGTGGCAGGAGGTATGGTCCAACCAAATGGTCATGGATGATCCCTGCCCAAACATTTACGGAAAACCGCCGCTGTAACAAATGAGGACGTGCAGCATGCGGGTACCATTTACAGCGCCACCTAGCGCCTCGCTGTTTGAGTTCCGCCCATAGTTTCTATGATGAATATTGCTCGTGTAGATGCCTTCTATCACCCCGTAAAGTTTTGCCCACTTGTTCAGATTCACCCTGTATATATATATATATATATATATATATATATATATATATATATATAAAACGAGGGGTTTCAATGTAATACGGAAAAAGGCAGAGACGTTTTATAGAAGAGTAACTTTCAAGGCTCAAAAGAAAATATTTTTATTAGTCCAGGGATCAGAGAAATTATTAAGGCATAAGTTTTAAAATAAATCATGCAATTCTGAAAATAACTGAAGTGTTCTTAAGTTTTGGTTCTTTCTGCAGAGATTGCACTGTAAAATTTTGGTCCGTTTGTTCAATTATGGAATTCTATGTTGCTTCACGCATGTTTTACAGACTGCGTCTTACAAATTTTAGTGAGTCCGAGACCAGTTTTTTGAAATAGTAGAAATAAATAAATAAATAATAAATAAATTTGAATGCCTGCATCAAATTATTCTGAAACTCTTCCTGTACAAAAATAAGAATTATGCAAATAGAGATTTTTGTTCTACAGATATATTAAACCTGTTTAATTTCTTTTAACTATCAATTTTTGACGTATTTTTAGTTAGCGTAAATATATTTATGCAGAGTATTTATATGTGTAGTTATAAAAACACGTAAGAGAAAAGGATTTTCTTTTAAATGTATTTTAAGTAAAATCTTGGATCCTTTAAGGGAACAAGGGACCTTCCATCTCGTTCTCCTTTAATTTTCAATATCTTACTCTACATACACCATGAGTATAATTAATATTCTATTCTACTACACTGAAGATACTTAGAATTCACAAATAAGTATTTTGTGGAGGAATAAGACCTGTTTATCAAAAAATTCTTCCAAAATGCTAGAATTTTTTAAAAAAACTCCCTGCGTATTCAATTTCTTCTGATATCTTCCATATTTCTCAGAATCGGTAATTGAAATGTTTGTCACAAAACTATGCATAATTCTTTGATATCGCAAATATTTTTCAAATTTATAGACCATAAAATAAAGTATAAACATAAATAATCACAGGCAAAATAGAAAAAAAAAATTATTTAAGACTTTAGATTCATACAAAAAAAAAATAAATGCAAATTTATATTTATATACAAATAGTAAACTTATAATACAAATTTAAGGATTTTAATTAATATAGAATACGCATAGGGCATTTTGAAAAACATTAGAATTTTTGAAATTTTTTTTGAAAAACAGGTATTATTTAGCCAAAAGTTCCTTATTTTGAATTTTAAGGGTTTTCGATGTAGTAAAATAGAAAATTAATAATTCTCATTTTGTATATAGAGTTAAAAATTGTAAATTAAAAAATTCGAATTTGAAGTTCCCTTGTCCCGTTAAAGTAGCCCAAAATGAATGTTTTTATTATGTATTAATTGTCATAAAGATGTGATTCGTGATATTTAATTCTAGATAATGTAGCACTATGACTTTTACCATTTCACTGATATGCATTCACAAAAGGATTTTATGGTAAAAAAAAAGAATGCCATCTTCATGGGCGCGGTAGATACTGAAGAGAGTTAGATGAATATTAAGGAATAACAGCTGTTTTCCGTTACATGTTTCTAAACCATACAGAAAATAGATCCAGGTAACTCCGATGAGAAAAAATACAATAACAAAATGTCAGGACAAATCTTCAATCAATTGAAAAGTTTTCATTTTATACCATCCTTTTGTGAATCATGCATTCACAAAAGGATTTTATGGTAAAAAAAAGAATACCATCTTCATGAGAACGGGAGATACTGAAGAGAGTTAGATTAATATTAAGGAATAACAGCTGTTTTATGTTACATGTTTCTAAACCATACAGAAGATAGATCCAGGTAACTCCGATGAGAAAAAATACAATAACAAAATGTCAGGACAAATCTTCAATCAATTGAAAAGTTTTCATTTTATACCATCCTTTTGTGAATCATGCATTCACAAAAGGATTTTATGGTAAAAAAAAAGAATACCATCTTCATGAGAACGGGAGATACTGAAGAGAGTTAGATTAATATTAAGGAATAACAGCTGTTTTATGTTACATGTTTCTAAACCATACAGAAGATAGATCCAGGTAACTCCGATGAGAAAAAATACAATAACAAAATGTCAGGACAAATCTTCAATCAATTGAAAAGTTTTCATTTTATACCATCCTTTTGTGAATCATGCATTCACAAAAGGATTTTATGGTAAAAAAAAGAATACCATCTTCATGAGAACGGGAGATACTGAAGAGAGTTAGATTAATATTAAGGAATAACAGCTGTTTTATGTTACATGTTTCTAAACCATACAGAAAATAGATTCAGGTAACTCCGATGAGACAAAATACAATAACAAAATGTCAGGACAAATCTTCTATCAATTGAAAAGTTTTCATTTTATAAAAATGGTTTCAGCTCCTTTAACACTAGAAAGACGGGAATTTTTTTTCTTACTGAGAATGTTGTTGTTGCTTATGCCCCTTGACCGACAGTAATATCAGATCAAGTCCCGAAGGATGTGGGCGATGAAGGTGCGGCTCCTGTTTTGAATTAGCACCTCAAGGGTCGGAGTCCGACAGGGCTAAATGACCGGTACCGTAATTTTGAACCGAGTCAACTGACGAGACCGGAACACTTGACCCCGCACCTCCAGAGGTAAATTTCAGAACTCGGATGACATTGTAGCCACGCCCTATTTTACGTGCCCCGGTCACCATTAAGTGAACACGGCTGTAGATTTGCAGCGACGAGCATCGAACCAGGGACGTTCAGATCACTGGCCCGCTACTCTTGACCACTGGGCTACCGCGCCCACTCTTACTGAAAATACTGAAAGCCGTCCTTTTGACGGTTAATAATAAAATCAAGAATTTAAAAGATTAGATTTGTGAAAATGGTTCTTTAACTATGAGTAAAAAAAAATGTGTATTGTCAACATGAAATACTATTAGAATGTGAATTATATTCCTTTATATGTAATTTTCTAGAAATGAATGAAGAGTAGTGTAAATATTTAGCCACTCATACTCTACAAGTTTAAGATATTTTATACTGGGAGAAATTAGCAGAAATACACTGTGAAATATCTAACGCCACCACTACAGTGCAACATACATAACATAGGTACTTAAAATTTGCAATACAAAGTAACCTCAGAAATAAACTACCGCGAAAATGAATAATAAAATATTAAACATGTCGTAATGTTTCATTATGTAACCAGATCGTATTTAAAATATTTTAGCGACAGGAGAAATATATTTCTTCTTTTTCATTCAAGATATGTCAAAGAACATTTCTGAAAAGTACAAGTCCCTCTGAAATGTAACCACTCAGATGGATCCATTTTCTGATATACTCATTAGAAATACAAATGGTAAATTTTAACATAAGCTTCTAAGATAATATTTTATTTCAAAGGAAGCATTCTTTCAGAAATGCGGATTTTTAACGTGTTGTAAATCTTTGCCTGTATGTATGTATACGTAAATGAAGAAAGATAAAAGTTCTTGCTTCATTCTGGTTTAGTCTCTAGAGGAACAGTCAATATTTTTACCATAACATTTTACTTATTCGCGACTCCTACCATTTTTTTGGTTATTCAAACTGTATTCAAGTAAATGTGTCTGGAAATCATGGCAATATTGCAATTTTTACGTTGAGGTTTTCTTTAATATTTACAAATTTGTGTTACATGTAAATATAATTTTGAACTAATACCCTTAAAAATGTCGAGTTATTTTCACTTGTATTTTGAAACCTTTAAGATGTATGAATTTTGCTTAACGTAATAAAAACTTTTAGCTATGGCAGATGTACCCAATTAAAAAAAAAGTTCATTTCTGAGTTATTTTTAAACTTATCCTTCTTACTTAGACATATATAGGAGATTTTTCAAATTAATTGATTAACCAGATAAAATACAGATTTATCATTCAATTTCGATGTCCTCTGAAATTCTATCGGGTTGGCCAATCAATCATTAACTTTAATATCGTTCAGATACAATGTTGCAACAAGATGAATCAATGTGATTGACTACATACACCGTTATACTTGAAAATGCATTATATTAAATCAAAAAAATTTTCAATCTGTGATAATATAACAGTGACCAATTTTTTGACATTTAATGTAAATATAGTCTAATTCGTAATATACCAACAGAAAAGTATAATATACCAATATTAGTATATTACATTTAAGCGTTATATACTAATTTTAATTACTAATTTTTTAATTTATCTTTCTTTCTCCCTCGTTTGTCGAACCTACATATTTAGCTTCAGAATTAAACGAGCTTTTTTAGTTAACTCCCGATAGTATAATTTTCTGTATAGGAGAGGTTTTTTATGCAAATTGCTCAGTCTTGAGAGCATATTTAGAAAGTTTAAGTCATTTCGGTTTAGTCACCAAATTTTGAGACTAAGCACTTTGACTCCTATCACTATACAAATGCATCATTTCACACAGATCCACAGCTACTATTTTTAGTTCAATAAAATCTAAATTAAACATAAATTAATATGAGTATGCAAATAATGAAATACACTCAATGTGTTATACGTCGGATGAAACCACTTCATAAAGAATTATTATGACAAAGAGTAAACAAAAACTTGCGAAATGTCTTGATTAGGGAAAAACAAACCTTAGTAATAAAGGGAAAGCAAATTTGAAATATGATTCACTTCACCGCGTTGATTAAAAGAATCTTTATAAATACTGCCTCTAAATGATTTCCCAATGTATTTATTTCCAGTTAAATTAATTATCTTTGAAAATTGTTCATAAATTCAATAATATCTGCTCGAATAAATCTTACTTTTAATTATTAATTACCATTAAAATGCTTAAACTAATATTTCCTGTAAGTTAACTTACGTACAGTTCCAAATGATTTTTCAATTGGATATTGGATGTTCTACATTTAATTTAATAAATAAACTTTCTATAAGATATATTTTTATTATTTTAAAAATATAAAAAAGGAAATGTAAACTGTAAAAATAGCTAAGCGTTTAATTTTAATTATGTAAGGAAAAATAAAAGAGCTAGCAGATTGATTTTTTTTGTAAGGCTACTAAAAAAAATAGATTCCGTAAAGATGTCAAGTTTTTCTCAATTTCGAGAATTTAAATCACGTGGTTTAATTTTTTTGGAGTCGTTGGCTTTAGCCGCAATACCCTGAAGATTATCTAGTAGGAAGATCGACCAAGGTTTTTCTTTCTAATAAAGAGTAATTTCTCTAAATCTAAATATGTTAGAGAATAAGAGACTTTTTCTTGAATGTGAATGGGGGGAAATGGGTATTCCGATTAATACATAAAGGTGTAAAGAGCAAAGTTCAAGAGCAAAATTCAAGCGTGTGACGGATTCGAATTTTTGAGGGTGAAAAATTCGAAATAAAAAAAAATAGAGAAACTGTGCTACAATAGTTTGTATTTACCTGATGTATACATGAAATATAAATTGCAAATACTTTAGCCTAAAATTCCAATTATATTAGAAGAATTTCAGCAAGTTACTCAACAGCACGTTTAATATATGTGTATTATTTCCAGGGATTTTAACTACATCAAAGTCAGGGTATCTTCATCTACATGGAGTCACATTTCCATGTAGATATATATATATATATATATATATACATACAGAGGCTGTTCACACATTTTTTAGACGATGTATATTGTATTCACAAAACTAAATTACATAAAATTCTTGTGTTTTAAATGTTCTATTTGACATCCATCCCTTATTCTGAACTATCTTTCGACACCGCAATTTCCAGGATAATAATGCCTTTTGAAGTGTCAGAAGAGGTATTCTATCCCATTCCTCCTGAACAGCTTTCCAGAGTCCTGTAAGGGTTTTGGGACGACGTTTGGATAATGCAGATTTTAAAAGTCCGGAAGCACAAAAATCCATAGGTGATACATCGAGAGATTTAGTAGGGATATCAGTCGCCTTCATACCAGTTTTTTGTTCCATTTCTTTTAGGAAATTTACAGTGGATTTTGATGTGTGACTGCTGGTTTTTGTTCTGATGGAGTCTCACAGATTGATGGCACTGTGGGTAAAGCAATGGTATTTCATCCAGAAAAATTGGCGATAAAATATGTTCCTGATAGTATTTGGAGTTAATCTTGACATTTTTTCCCACTCTCTTTATTTTTAACTTGCCATTATAAGAAAAACCAGCAACAATCATGAATCCCTTAGAAAAACTTTCTTTCGATTCTTTGAACCATGTACTTAAATTTTTTTCTCCCCTTTTATGATAATAAATGGTTCTTTTTTTTGTTGCTATCATTTAAATACACCCATGATTCATCTATTGTGACAATTGTTTTCCATTTTTCTTTGGATAAGTGTTTCTCATATAGAATTCTGCAGCGTGTCCTGCGTTCAGCGATATGATTTGGAAGAAGACGATGCACATTGCGTTTTTTCGCTTTCATAAGATTTAAATCAACGTTTATCATTTTGGTTACAGTGGACACCGAGCATTTTAATGATTTTGCAACTGTCCTTTGACTAGGGGGATGTTCTTTTAACATTAAACAACGTACCTTTGAAATAGTCGAAGATGTCCGTTTTTTCCTTGGATACTTGTTTGGAATTTTTGTCCCACTTGAGACTCCAATTTGACGTTTTTTTCCTTTCTTGTTGACGATATTACCTATCGACGCTTTAGATATCACAAAACCATGACACTCACATCGTTTTTGGATAACGGAGTATGCATATTTCTCTTCGGAAAGAGCATAAATGTAGCCTTCGAACCACTGCTTTGTTAAAAACGTCATTTTGAATAAAAACAAAACTTTCAAGCTGCAGACGATAATTTTGAACCCTATACCTCATCATCCAATTTCCCAACGAGGTAGGTACTTTGCAATAAAGAAATTCGTTCATCCAAGCCGTTATTTTTAAGACTACTTAATTACTCAGTTTTTAAGACTACTTAATTACAGGTAAACTATATTTTTCTGCAATAAACTTTTTACTGTGACTCAGTAACGCATTCAGAATATTTTTAAGAGGGTTTTTTTCCGTTCCTGAAAATAATTTCCGATTAAGGGGCCGGACATAAATTTACCACTAAATTACCTTTTTAAAATACCCGTTTCCGGAGTTTCTGTGGAACTTTTTAACTCTCCACGTAGCACCAATAAATTACGCCTCTGTACTCTGCTACAAAGCGGTCTCCCAGTTCACAACTGCTGTAGGGATATTAAGTCTAATAAGTACATAATTTTGACCGCGAGTTGTGAAGCTATGGTGAAATCCGAACACAAAGGGACAGTTCTTTGTCATTAATTTTATGTTTTGTTTTACACTATTGGTAAATGGAATACATATTAGTGACTAACAAATACCTTTGTCCAGAGCTTAGTGTTACACTAAGTGTTATGTTAACATGAATAAAGTATAACATTAAAAGCACTCAGTCAAAAATTATATTGCCAGCAATAACAGCAAATAATATTTAAAATATTATCGAAAAAATTACTGTACGTTAACGCTCCATTTTAGAGCACATGAGACATCCAAACACTTAATTGGCAACACTAAGCCCCGAGGGCAATGCTGTGCAATATGAAGGGTCCTTACCTACTGCGTCATAATTTAGTATCTAAAATCTTATAAGAAGTACTTTCATTCTCATGTAATGAAAATTATGAAGTTTCAAGCCCCACCGTCATCTTTCACTATTTTAAATTTCCGATGTCTTTCAAGAATATGACAATTATTTCTATTTCACAAAATAATATATTTTCCATGACAATGAATTTTCCATATAACAGATACACATGTGAGGTATTAAAAGTCTAAGAAATATTTTAAGCTTTGAAATCTCTTAAATTGAGTTTACATAACATCTTCTGCTTTAAGAGACACTCTGACAGCGCATCCATTCCCAAGTCGCCAACACCTACATCTACTCGGGGTTGTTTCACAGAAGCTGACATTTGTATCTTGTACTCTTGGCGAGTCACTGGGTTTAGTGGACCCCATTCACTGTGAGGTTGGAAGGCATTCCTGAGGTTCTATAAAGAAATGGACATGTTTTAACATTCATAGCCATATTAATGCTAAATAAGACAATACGAGGAAAAATTAGGTGATATAAATCAAGAAGCAATACAGTAAATATATATTGATTTAGAAACATTCCAACCATAATTGCCTTATGGTGTAAAATGTCTTTGGAAGTTCAAAATCCAAATAACTAAAATAACAACAATAACTTCTAGAAATAAAGTCGTACACCTTTCAGTGAAATATATTTTTGACCTATCCTATCAATATTTCTTAAGAATACTTATTATTTACCTATCTTTACTGCTATGTAAAGTCCTTAGTTTTTCGTATTTTATACTTTGAAATCTCCCTATATTTTTAGGCGATATAAGATGAAATCACAGATCTTCAATCCCAATGTCAAGCTATGCGGAATTTTAGTAATATTCTTATGTCAATTAATAAATGCATATATATTTTTTTTAATTCTGTTATACGTTCTATTGTATGTATGAAAAAGACTTTTAATACAGTTAGCGTGTTTTTTTCAAAACAATTTTTTTATTTTAACAAAATATTTTGAAAAGAAGAAAAAAATTGACCTCCAGGTGATAGATTTCAAAAATTTAATGCGTTCAGAAAAGTAACAACAAGGAAAAATTAAATTTATAAAGTTACGCGTTCTATCTTTATTTAAATGTCTACCTTCATTTGCAGAAAAATAGAATTCAAAAGTACGCATTGACCGACCTGTGAATTATAAAATTTTTATGCTTATGATTGGATTAATTTTATCCTTTAGATTCAAAAACTGATTAGTTTAATCTAAATAATAAACCATCTTGAAAATCTCCGAGACGCATGTAATTTGCTACATAATTTATATCAAGTAGTTAAAACGAAAATAATCCTGATTAGAAGTGCTAAAGTAGAAGTTATTATTTTATGTACATAAGATCACTAAATGAAGAAAAATGTGAATAAAATTACCTTTCTGTTTCTGTAGAGCTCCACGGCAGCCCAGATCGGAATTTGCAAGACGGATAATAGGATGAGGAACCAGCCCACACCCTCCGCCCACATCGGATATGGAACTCCAGCATATTCAATGATAGTATGGTTCCAGAGGCTGTATATCAATACAAACTGTAAGAAGCATAAAAAACATCACTGTAGCACACTGTTTCAGGATGCAGGGAAGCTAAGCGGGAACACCGTCAGACATTTAATTCAAGACAGTGGATAACAATAACAGATGTAGACAACACAATAGGTCAGGTAATTTTCATTACACCTCTTAAATGAAAATAATTGAAATAAGGTTCTGATGAAAACTCTGCTAGTATTTTGTAGAAGTGAAAATGGTGCAATTCCCACGGTGTGTGGACAATTAAGAATGTATCAGAAAGGATGCAGAGGCAGGGGTAAATACAGGATTGTAAAACAATAAAAAAAATAGACGAATAGCTGTCGGCGTGGCCAGTGATAGCGATCTGAAGTTTATATTTTACAAGATGGATGGTCGTTATTTTATGGCCCACAGTAAAAACGTCAGAGGAGAAGAATCAAAGTTGTTTTACAAAATAAACGTATGTGGGGGGAGGTACTACATAGCATATGGACAGAGGCGACAGAGGCGATATAAGAAAGGACCAATTAGGGATAGGAACCACTGAAAGAGAAACAGCCCACTGCCCAATTAAAGTGAGGGGCGTGCTAGAATGGCCCCCCTGTAAACGGACAACAGCTTCGCTAAGGACGGAAGGAATAAAAAAAAAGAAGAGACGTTTTTTAGATTGGGTTCCTGAGAGTTAGATGTCGAAGGCTCTCGTCTGCCCCATAGCCGTGGAGAAGTGCCAATATCCCGCCAACGTGTTCCTACACGGGAGATGATACTGAGTCCCGGTCGCCGATGCTACGATCATCGTTGCATACATCCGTTATAGTAAGTGCCTCCCCGATAGACTCTAAAAATCATATTTGACTCTATAGTTTGCCTCTGCTTCTGGGTATTGTACGTCAAAATTGTTAATATAAAACTGATTGTAATACTATAGCTCTGACATGTTAATTGAAATTTGGGTTCTCTAATAAATGTATGTGTAAGGTCAATGCGTTGTATTCCTTGCTTATTCCAACCCTTGCATGCATACATTGCTTCTAGGTGATTCACTCCTATATATTTCATATATTTTACTGCATTTTCCTTTCGTCACAAAATGATACTTAGAGGCTGAAGGAGGGTAAGTTGAAACCCTTTGCTCTTTAAACAGGTACGCTGTGTACTTAATGATGTTGAGCCATACTATGATATTTGATAGAACCTTAAGCTCTCCCATGCCTGAGAAACTTAGGTCCTCAGCTAGACAAAGCAAAAGATATTCCCCAGTAGAAAACACTGAATATTTTGGGGGTGTATCTCTTTTGCACAATTTTCCTTCTTCTTAAAACAAAGAGTAATTTTCCATTGCATTTTTTAAATATTAAGCCTCTCAGTGTATAACAGCAAAATTAAATGTTATTAAAAATGTGTGTTTCAAAAATGGAAATTTAAATAGACATGAAAGAACTAATCTTATAAAATTAAAGGAATATTACACTTTTGCTTAATAAACTTACTATTCTTTAAATAACTATATAATATTTATTATCCATTAAATTAATATTTTCCTTAGGGTAATATAATATGAATAAATGGAGAATCATTAGAGTATTATGTAGGTTGCATATTTATGAAATGCATAAATTACAAATTAGAGTACAAATAGCAAAATTTTTTTTGTTGTTTCTTAAGCCCCCTCGCTGGAACGCAGTTCCAGACCAGGTCCATATAGGCTACGGGCCGAGGTGTGCGGCTCCGGTTTATATAGCACCAGAAGGGTCGGAGTTCGTCTTAGCTAGTTGCCACCTCAATTGTGACCGAACAACCCCAGGGGCGACATCTAGGAGGATCGTACCCTCTCCCACCCTCTCTGAGCCTCATAGAGGGACTTTCCGGTCTACGGATTTAACGAGCCCATATCCGGCCTAGGCACGGAAGTATTTAATGACGCACGCCGGGATTCGATCCGAGCACCCCCCCACACCAGCACCGAAAGCCAGCACGTTACCACAAGGCCACCTCAAGCCCGCAGAAATGTTTAAACTTATACATTGATATCAAATCCTTTATATAAGTAAAACGTCATTATGGCAACATAACTTTTTACTTAATGTCAACGAGCCAAAAAAGAGACTCAGATAATACAAACATCGGTTACCTAAATCCATTTCATTTCAGCATCAAGAAGTATAAAGAGAAAAATGAATTCTCAGTATGAAAAGAGAAAATTAAGAGATATACAAAATAAGGAATGGAAAGATGCAATATTACATATCCCCTGAGCACTAAGAACAAGTGCTGCTGCTTTTAGATTTGCCACGGGACATGACTGCTTGCCTAAATACCTTTTCAGGTTAGGTATTCTCGAAAGCCCAAACTATAATCTTTGTGGTATGGAAGTACCTACGGATGCACAGCATTTGCCACTGTGTTCCGCATTATCAAGTAACTGTCTTTATGGCAGATATTGGGAAGCCAAGGAACTGATGAGGACGAATAGATATTAGGGATGCGACATCGATAACTAAACATCGATGTTTTGAAACATCGATATTCAATATTAAAACATCGATGCTAATAAAGCATCGCCCCAAAACCATTGATGTTTTTAAACATCGATGTTTTAGAACATCCATTTTTTAAAACTGGTTTAGTAATCTTTAACATTAATGTTACTTCGGTTAGTCGTGGGGGGTGATTTAATTTTACTCTCCGATTGGGCTGACACAAATGACAAAAATTTGGTTGCTTTTGCCTTGGGCTACATTGATGACTCAAAATTCTCGTTGTAAATGTCGCCATGTTTTGCATTCAAATGTCCAGATAAATTCGTGGTATTGCCAGAATTTTGAGGGACTTAGGCAAATATTACATTTTGCCAATTTGTCAGAGGTTTTGCAAAAAAATTTCCAAACGGTACTTTTGGGAGGCATCTTACTAATAATTTTAACTTGAACTTATTTAAAACCAGAACAAAACAAAAACTTAAATGGCTGCTCTCGTGTATATAATATTTGTAAAATAAAACCCCATGGAAGGTTCTGGAGTGTCAGGCACATTCCAAGCACTCTGATTAGTTCATTGGTTGTTGACTGCCATTTGTCTGTTTGCTAAGGAATCGTTCCCCCTTTTGTATTCGTCCTTTTCAGAATTCAGACTTACATTTATTGAGTGTAAAAATTATGCTACGTGGTAATTTTTTATATTATGGTACTTTTTGATTTAAAAAAAATCGAGACAACGTAAAACATCGAGTACAAAGCATCGATGTTAAAAAAACATCGGCTTCAATAAATCGATGTTTAAAACATCGACATCGATGTCGGATCCCTAATAGATATCAGCCCAATTAGATTGTTGTTTCTGCTCTAAGATTTCTATATGCCATTTTGTTTTGTTTTGTTTCTTCTGTTTGCTCTTGTTGCATTTTAGTGGCATATAATAGTGTATAGATGTATGTCTAAGTGCTACTGCTTTGATAAAAAAAAATAATCAAAATGTATCAGATTCCTTAAATATTGGAATAAGGTAATAAAGAATTAGACATTATCACGTCTTAGGTATTTTGCAAAACTACATAGTTAAATGTAAGAGGAAAACATATATGCATGTTGATTTGACTATGTTTTTATATGAAAAATTCTTGAAAAAAACTACAACAGAAGTACATAAATTATTCAGAATTTTATTTATTTTTTTTGAATGAGGACAAAGTCACTTTCTATTATTTAGATGTTTTCTTTCAAACAGTCCTAAGTCTATTTTACCTGTATACATTATAGACAATGGTAAAAACTAATAGCTAAGCCGATTCACTTTAATGAAAAAATCTAAAACTTTTAATGATGAATCATTTGTTTTTATGTCTGAAATACGCGTGACCGCAAAAGAATTGAAACTACTTAAACTCGGTGTAAAAAATTTAAATTTTAAGAATTTATGTGTCCTAGTGTATTTTGTAGAAATTTGAAAAAGACGTGTCCCGTAACTTCATTATTATACAGTATTTGGAGTTTTATCATGTAACATGCTACAACATTTTTTAAAAAGAAAGAAAAACGTTCAGGAATAATTTGTAATAAATATAAAGGCATAAACAGTCGTTTAGGAGCTTTATATGGAAAGAAAAGGTGTAAAATACGCACGAAAGCTCATCTTGTAATCTGATTATATCCGAAATTTAAGCATAGTCACATTATTTTTTATGTACTTACATTCTAAAGCCTCACCTGCTGTGCTCAGTAAATGTTAAAAGTCGGTGAAAAAAATAGTCTGCTGTTGAACACTATTTACAGAAAGAAGTCTGATAAGCAATTATGAAGTATTCATTTATGCGTCTGATGTATGTCTGAAGGTTTAATGTACAAGAACTTCTTGCTTATTTTTATAGGTGGAAATAAATAAGATGGAGAAAAATATATGGTAATATTTAGAAATAAAACACGTTATAATTTTCAAAGAATATTAGAATATTGATTATAGATCTTTTTGTTGCATTAATCATGACATCTTGCACGTGGGGTATATTACAAGAGAAGAATGAAGTCGATGGGTATCTAAACGTAAGGACAGTGCATTTATAGGGAATGGACGTGAAACCTTCGATCATACTCATACTGTCAAAGCAGATGAAAGAAGATTGAGCACGTGATCTGCCAAGAGTCTTTTTAGTTATACACATTGGCCTATTCCATTCTGCTAGAATATCCGTAAATGTGACCTTTTCGTACTTGTCACTATAGCACGCCCCCCCCCCATTCCAGAAAATTAGTTAATTGTGCGCACGATAACTGCCCAGAGCATATCGTGCTGCCTACTTGTGTCTTAGCGTTTATTAGTTTTTGTATATTCTAAATTTCCTACCGACGACTCCTCGTGGTGGGCCCTGGGGGCTGAGCAATGTCTCAGCTGCAAACGTCGGAGGAGGGGGAGCTTTGTAGTGGTGTAAAATGCAGCCCTAATGATTGTCTTAACGATTGTAAAGTTTACGGTGATGAAGCAACGGAGAAGTTGCAAAAGCTTGTTCTTACTGTGCATGATGGGAAAGCAACAAAGAAAGATCAGAAAGCGATAGCTGACTGGGCAACTGAAATCAAAAGTATTGCCGAGAGACAAAATGAAATTATCAACTTTTTGTGCGGACAAGTTTCCGCAATGGAAAGGAAAAAGGAAATGACTTCCTATGCGGAAGTGGTGAAGAGAACTTATGGATTTAAAAAGGGAGCTAGGTCAAGTTCTCGGAAACGTGATGAGGGGACCTCCTATCTGGTGATGGTGCAGCCAAATAAGGAGCAGGATGGAGAAACCACTAAAAGAGCCATTCAGAGTATGATTGATCCCTGTAAGTTAAAGGTGGGAATAAAGAAGTGTAAGAAAATTAGAAATGGAGGAATGATGATTGTAGTTGAGAATGAAGATGAAGTCGAAAGACTTATAAAGAAAATAGGTTCTATTAAACAGTTAGAAGAGGACTATAAAGTGGTAAAGCCGCAGAATAGATATCCTCAAATTATCATTTACGGCGTCATGGAGGAACTTGAGGATGAAGAAATGCTGTTGAAACTCAGGAAGCAAAATGATGAGCTGAAGGAAGCTAAAATGAAAATAGTTACGAAGTTTGATGGGAAAGTTGGCTCGAATTTGGTTATTAGCTTGAATGGTAATGCTTTCAAGAATTTGAGCAAGAAGAAAAAGGTTAAGGTTGGCTGGCAGTGTTATAACTTTAAGGAATATCTGAAGCCGGTCTTATGTTATAAATGTTACAGATACGGGCATATTGCCCGGTATTGTAAAAATGTAAAGGTATGTAAAGAGTGTAGCGAGTCCTTTCATGAAGTTTGTGATAAGGTGAAGAAATGTGGGAACTGTGTGAGATACAATGAAAGAAATTCAACGGACTTAAGAACGGACCATGCTCCCTATAGCAGAACTTGCTTCTGCTATGATAGGGAAATAGAACTGATTATTTCGCGTACCAACTATAGGAATATAGAAACGGTTGCGAGTGCTTTGGATGAAAGAGATGACTTTTATGGTTTACTTAGCAAGTTAAAGGCTAATTAGGGCAATATTGATATGGACTTTTATTTCAAGTTTTTTCGGGTTCAGTCTACCAACTATTGTTTGTTTGAACTTTGTTATTTCGCTAATATTTGTAATGTTTGTTATTGTTAATCTTTCGATGAAGACTTTGTTATGTATGATTTGATTTGTTATTGTTTGCCTGCACTAGGCGTGCAGAACTTCTGTAAAACTTTATAGGATAATAAAGTATGATAAGCGATGTATTTCGCAGCTTAGTGGCTGTGGAATTAAAAGGGGAAAATTGAACTAAATGGAATCAATTGAATTACGACACGGACGTCTAACTTGGATTGGCTCTATTGATGCTCTGGCTTGTGGAGGCTGAGAGCGGACGGTGACGTGGGCTGAACTTGGACTTAATGGATTTTCTTCACTTGTGCCTGCCCTGCGGGTCCTGCCAGACTGGCGGGATTGCTATGGCGAGTCCCGTCATCAGAGTATGCATGGCTGATACTCCGCAAGGAGGAGGGGGTCGGAAGTGTTTAGAACTTAGAACTTGTCACTATAGCACTTCTTCAACTGAATGTTTATAGTTCTATATAAATAGCCATGAGTTCCGGGGTTATATTTCACGGGGTTATATTTTAATTCAAATATTGAATTTATAGTTCGATTCATTAAATTAGACATAATCTCAAATCGAAGATTAAAAGTAACATTTCATACCAATAAAACTACAGGAGATATATATTTCCAGCATATTCTCCAATACAGACTTGGTCTGAAGCCTAACATGAACTGAATATCGTAGGAGAAACGATCGGCCCCTAGAAAAAATATCAAAGGTATTTAAAAAAATATATGATAATGTTTAATAATTATAATACTCATTCAAAATTATTTAATTGAAATACATTTAAAAATCTAAATTGCACAATATTAATAAAGGCACAATAAAAAAATTACATCATCATTAATGACATTTACTTATCAGTACCTTGATTGAAAAACCTTTATTAAAATTTATCATAAGTCTAGAATTAGCGATATATTTTTTTATAAACTTTCAATGTGAATTAAATGGGATAGGAATAAATACTATGCTTTGAGAAACTTAATATGTTTAGACGGTTGCTGCAGTACATTACATTACGTAATACTACTAAAATGTATTCATTCAATAATGCAATTGTAATGCGATTTCATTCCTGAAATATTCTTTGATTTCAATGTCGACCACATATCAAAATTAGTTTTATTATATAGTTTTAATAAACACTCGTAATGTAAGCAAATACTTGTAACGGGAATCCTCTACTTTCAATAACACAGACATATTTCAAAGCATCCATTAGGTGAAAACATGTGTTTTTTATCTCTATATTATTAAATAATATTTAGAGACGAAGATAGCAGTTTTGTTCATTAAACCAATCCCCCAAATATGAGTGGTCATCATAAACGTCAATTTACCTTAAAATCAAAACCTTACAACCTCAAAACCTTAATTTAACGTTAAAACTACTTTGCAATGAGAATGGCAATTAAAAAAGATTAGCTGAAAAATTTAAGGCTTTAAATTTTATTTATTTTACACGTAATTTATATACTAAGATTAGTTATACTTTAATAGCAATTTTAACTTTTGATTAGCCTTTTCTTTATTGCGACGTTTCGCAATCACAAAAAGGGTCACAATGTAGCCAGTCGAAAAACGAACTAACCCGCCATATTAGAACAAAGTAAAAAATTTATTCAAGATTCGACTCTGAAATTCGCACGGAGGACTGACAATTATGTGCTAACAAGATAAAGATATTTCTGCTAAAAAGCAATGTGACGTAGTTTACGTCCTTGTATATACTCGCATGTAAAACTAATTGCCTGGGGTTATGATATCGTGGTCTCATTATGAACCACTTGTTAGTGATTTCCTTGGACGCAATGATCAAGCTAAATCAATAAATAAATTTCTACATATTCTTTCATATTATTAAATATTAGTAAACACTAACTAGAAATTATTTTTCCTATTGATAACCCCTCAATTTATAAAAAAAAAATTCAAAACGTTAATGTATCAGCAGATGTTACGATGTTAATAAAATGCACGACCTCAGATATTTCAGTAACACTTAATTCCAGGATGTATGACATAAAAGTTGACTTACCGTATCCCCACATAATCCCCATGATTTCAAACGTAGCGACAAAGATTCCTGCATAGCCTGCACCATAAGTGTCCATTAGATTCAATACGTACTGTCCTCCCTTGAATAATGAAACAAAAATATATAAATGAGTCCTCATTCGAAGGTATACGACGTGAACAAAGTTTATTAAAGAATCTGCTAAAGCTAATGATTAAATTCTAAATGCTAAAATGGGAGAAAAAAATTATACAAGGCTTTTGATCTATATATATAAAAGAGTTCCGTAACTGACTGACTGATTGACTGACTGACATACGACGCACAGACCAAACCGCTGGACCTAAAGGGCTGAAATTTTGCATGGCGATTCTTCTTATTGTGTAGGGGTGCACTAAGAAAGATTTTTGAAAAATTCTTCTTAGATTTTTAAATTAAATTTTTAAGTTGTTTTAGTAACTTTTTTAAGTTTGCCTTTAAATTAATAATTTGAGGGTTATAAAATTTATATCACGAGAAAGATCATAAAAATTCCTTTAAAATGACATATTTTTCGAATCTTTACCTCCATTTTCTAATTTTTGGTGAATTTTTAAAGATTAAATTTTAGAATTTAATTTATTAAATGCTGATAACGTGATTTCTTTTTCTGGTACTTTAAATAAATTTATCGTCACGTCCATAACAATGAAATAGACAAAAAAATATTTTTTCCCTTGCTAATGCGGCAGACGATAGGACATTATAAAAAAAAAATTAAAATACAATAAAAGATATGTTCCTCAAACTGTCCCATATTAACTGAACTATATTCTTTAGTATGTCCTATTAGATTTAATTTGAATATTTTCTTCTAGATTATTTTGTCTATAAAAATATCCCTTACGATTTTTTATAAATATATTTATTTGTTTTTTTACATCAATTGCATACATTGATCGCCGTATCTATTATACATATTATATATATATATTTATTTTTTTTGGCATTAATTGCCTACATTGACCGCTGTATTTAATTTGAATGTACTCTGTAGCGAAGTGCGGGTTTTCAACTAGTTATTTTCATAAATGACTAGTCTGCTATACTAGCAGTGATAACTGATAACAGTGAATATTGATTAAAAAACAACTAAACCTACAGAAAACCTCCATTTTGTCAAACCGCAGCATGTGTATTGCAGAAAATTGCAGTAGATTCAGATTGAAAAAAAATATATACGCAAACCAAACTTTACAAATGTGCGTTGTAGATAATCGGACCACACGATAATAATTTCACTCTCTGATGACGTGCATTGTCTCAGTTTCGTGAGTTAACTCATCATAATATGTGCATGTTGATATTTCTTGCAACCATTTATGTCTTTAAAGACTATTAGCATATAAAGTGCATTAATTCATGATAGCTATGTTGCTTGTACAATGGATGTATCACTTAATTCTATTTTTTTCTTTTTTAAATGTTACCAAGTGTGTACAGGGTTGAGTTAGCGGGGTTTGGGGATTAAGGGATATCAGTGGATTTCTCCCTTTCGTGAAAATCCTGCTTTTCTATACTCCACAAATGTATAGGGAATGAAAGGATGCATTTAATATGTCAATATTTAAGACGAAAATTTGTTAAATGACAAGTGTGAATGGCGCTGTCTGTCAAATAAATGTTTTATATTTTGACTTTCCGGGCTTCGCCCGGCTATGCTCGGGCCCCACAAAAGAAAAAAAAGGCAATTTTGAGGGCCATACAAATGTTCCCGTCGATTCCCCGTTAAATTCCCGTCAATTTTCATTCCCGTCGCTGCCGACAGAGGGCTGCACCATACGGGAGATATGTCGGCCTTGTTTTCTCAGGATGAGTGAAGCGGTGAAGTACTTTTAGAATTAAAATACCTTTAATACTATTTTAAAGCTTCCAAACTAATCTTAGAATTATCTCCAGTCTTCAAAACATAAGTATACGAAGTTTCAACCAGATTCGTCAAGAAATGTAGATTTGTATACGTTACATACATACATATATACATACATACATACATACATAGAGACACTCTGCTTTATTTATATAGATATATCAATAAGACTTGAGAATGATCCGCTTAAGTTGATCTCTATATAGCCGAAAACTCAAGCGGAGTTAGAGGCAGTACTCCGAACCTTTCCCATGTAATTGCAATATAGACAATGTATTAATTAGAAATGATTACGTCGACCGGGACGGTTAGTCCATATGACAAGTGGCAAACTGAAGACCAGCGTTGCGTAGCAATACCTACAAACGAAGCCGAGGATTTATTTCCCTGTTCGGTCAATCAATAGTATAGGCTTGGGCGCCGCGACGGACAGAAGATCTGCCGACCAATTTGGGCAACCCAACAGAATGATCAACGAATAGGTATGGATAGGTATACAACAAGGTCTTGTATCGACATTGGTCGAAAGGTCTTAGGTCATAATTCACATCTGATACAATATATGTCATGATACGCTGTTTCGTCTTAAGTGAGGTCGCGTTTTAACATGCTATAAAATCACATGAAATAAAACAAAATGACTATGTTCTATAATTTAAACTTCGCAGAGAAGCTTCATGAATACTTTTAAAGTGACTGTCTTTTGTGACTGCAGAAAGAAAACAATCTTTATAATTTATTTTACTGCAGAAGATTAAGCGCGGTATTAATATCTGTCAACTTACCTGAGTCACGCAAGGCAAACCCAATCCAAAAAACAGCATGCAGAAGAAAAATGTTATATACACTTTTTTGCTTTTCAAGTGAGGATATTCGTCATAAATTACCGTGAAAAAGTTCTCTAAGTAGGAAAACTGAAAATTATAATAAAAATATCACAACTGCTAATTTAATAATTAGTCATGTATATTTATAAACATAAAGGTTAGTATGCATGTATTCATATAAATTTAGAGAGAAATAAATCGCAATATGATTTCAGTACTCATAAATTGAATATATACATATTAGTATAGCAGCTATAAGTCTATAGTACGTTACTAGAATATCATCAAAATCTCTATTTTGTTTTTTGTGAAAATTTGTTTAGTAAACGAGCAATACGTTCACAATTTAGTCAACGATTCTTTCTACATTTCAAATGAATTTTATTTTTCCCAATTCCGAACTCGCCGTAAAATAGTTGAAGGATTTTTTTCATGACAGACGGAAAGCTAAAACATATCGGTATAGAATACCAGTTCGGAATTATGCCATTACAGTTCAAATATCGATATTTGAGAAACGAAAAACTTTAAAATGAATTTTCAGAGGAGGTTGAAAAGTTAAATAAAATACTGGGGATAAATTTTGAAGTCATAAGGATATTTCCTCCCTAGATGAAAGTAGGGATTATTCAATAAACTTTTCTCGATAAAATTTCTACCAATATAAAAAACATTTTTCTTTTCTAGTCTGAAGTTTGTCAATTCTAATGTCAAAGATTTAGAAATAATTTTACGTTTAGAATGTTGGTTTTTACTAAAAACGTTTCATAGATTTATTAAGCAAGATGAATTTTTCTCGAATTCAAATCTGATTTAAAATAAGAGTTGAAATGTAATTCGAGGGAATTTCGTGAATATAAAGAAGTATTCATAAAATTTCCCATTGAGCGGTTTCATCTTCCCCAAACGTAACGAACTATTAAGGATTTATAGATTTCAAGTAACAGTATCATATGACAGTAAAATGTTTGTGATTCAGTTCAAGAAAAACTTTTTTTATCACTGTAATATTTTTTCCCTAAATGTAAATTTGTTTATTTAGTAAATAAATATACTATATTAATTAACTGAGGAAATAAAATTATTTACTATACTATTATTTACTTACTTTATTAACTAATATAATATGTTAAATAAATATATTATATTAGTTAGATAAAAATATTATATTATATTTGTAGGTAATGCACAGTATATAATAATATTTTTCATTGTTACAAAATAAGGATAAAACACATGCGATAGCTTTAAAGGAATCTTTTTCTCTCTATCAGACAGTTTAACGTATAACTCATTATCTCTGGAAAATTAAGAATTTATAGATTTCAAGAAATAGCATCAAATGACAGTAAAATGTTTTGTGATTCAGTTCAAGAAAATTTTTTTTTTATCACTGTAATATCTTTTCCCTAAATGTAAATTTGTTTATTTAGTAAATAAATATACTATATTAGTTAACTGATGAAATATAATTATTTACTATACTATTATTTACATACTTTATTAACTAATATAGTAATATGTTAAATGAATATATTATATTAGTTAGATAAAAATATTATATTGTATTTGAAGGTAATGCACAGTATATAATAATATTTTTCATTGTTAGAAAATAAGGATAAAACACTTGCGATAGCTTTAAAGGAATCTTTTTCTCTCTATCAGACCGTTTAACGTATAACTCATTATCTCTGGAAAATTCTTCTGATTTTATTTCTCCCTCCTTTTAAATATCTTAATCACTTTGTAAACCGAATCTGAGCCTCTCAATAACTTTTACTGTTAATTTTAAGAAGGTATGTTCTCTTGCTCGGCGGCTTTCTACATTCCAGACAGGTACTCTATAATCTTGCAAAAAACATTTCCCGTATGTTAATACTGAAGAGAAATATGTCAAGAGATGGCGCTGCAAGCCCATCGTTTGATTTTATTTTCAAATGTTTGGAATTTAGAATTTCGTTTTCTCTCTTGTTGTTGCTAGAGTGATGAATCAATTTTAGAATGTAGTTTTCTTTGAAGGGGATTAAGATCCCATAAAATGTCTATTCTGTTGAATTTAGTTAATTTTGAGGCTTTCCAGCCTATTATCATCTTCTTGTAAATATGTAAATATATTAAATTCATTAAAAAACATGCAAAAATGATTTAAACCTTGCACCACTTTCGTTTTGAAGTTTCTCACTCTTTAGTTTCGTTTCTAGTAGAAATATAGTAGCCATATTTCGTCAATACTTTACACCGTAAATACAGCAAGTGTTAATTCCTCCATAGTATGAAAATTAAACTTTACTTGTAATTAGTGATTTTACCAGTACTGGTACTTTACTGATAATTCTGTAAAATCGGAGTCTTGCAATGATTTAAAAGAGAAGACATTTCTTTTCGGGTGTTTGCAAAAATAATTTAACACCACTAATTTAAAATGTTGAATTTACTCTCCATCGCTACCTTGAAAATAATACTTACCTCACTGTCAATAGCCAGCAAAAAGAGCATGAAGAAAAAGAGCACTGACCACAGCTGAGGAAGGGGGAGTCTTGCAAGAGCTTCAGGATATGTAACAAAGGCGAGTCCTTGCCCTGAGAACAAAGACGCATGTAATAAAAAATTTGAGAATATAAAATCTTTCTAAGATCTGGGGACAAACACAGTAGTCACATGAAACACGGTTTCAAATGTTGTCGGAGTCGTACGGAAAATTACTGATTAATATGTTTGGTATATTTACCTCCTTTGGCAACTTTACTTATATCTAAGCCCATCTCTGTTGCTAAATGTCCAAGAACAGCGAATATCACAACACCTGCCATCAGACTGGTTATAAAGTCCAAAATACTCACAAATACAGCATCTCTATCCAGAAAAAGAAATAAAACAAAACAAACTATGAAACTATAAAAATAATATGATGTGCTTCAGTGACGTCATACGTTGAAGAAATTTACAGAAAAGTTCAATTAAAAATGTCTTAAAATCATGACTATTAGAAGAATCACGTTTAGCTCGTGCGTAAAGCAATCAATATAGTAGCAACAAAGTAACTGCAACTTTTGAGGTAAACAAATTGGCCTAATTTCCACTATAAAGCACGATTCGTATTTAACACGATCAATAGGTAGTTCTTATTTGTTAGTAAAAGATTTATTTATCAATGCCTGGCAAATGTTGCAAGTATAATGTTCTCAACAACTTTTCTTTAGTCAATCATATATGCAAAAACTGATCAGACGAAAACATGTCACATGGTCTGTATATAGGAAATACATAGATTCATGTCGACACTGAATTGCCAGAAGACGTGAAACGGTTTTTCAACTGCGACTGTAAACGTTTAATTCTATAGAATATTCCAGGAGGCATTTCCGAACAGCGGCTTTCTCTTTATCGTCCATCGCCGAATCTGAACACTTCTTCCCCTTGCAACTTGGTATTTTCTCTCCGGTTGGAAATGGTAGCACAATGTTTTATACCCCTTAACAATTCCGTTTAGATAAATGTGCCCCTCTTTCTTGAACCATATCAAATATTTAATAACCAATCCCATTGAATAAAGTTTTTAACGAGACATCAAGTAATTAGGGACACAAGCCAACTTTCTTGTACACTTAAAGTTTCCTAACAATGCTTTGTACCTTGCTAAAACAAGTAGACTTCTGCTGACATATGATGTTATGCCACTGTTTCACGTGAGGAAGTTGTTTACTCGAGCTATGGGGGTCATCGGTGACCAAATAGGTTGCTTGCCCCGTCCATATGCAATCTAAAAACAACGTTCGTCTACCTCGAAATCGTGTGCTCCAATTTTTCCCATGAGACTAAGAATTGCAAATGCCCCCGTATATTTCTCATGCATCTGCGGATTTTCGACAATGAAATATCTTCAACAGTCAGAAAAAAACGATACTTTACACAACGGATGTTTATGATCTGCCATTTGCCATCGAGTGACAAAGCATGGACCAGTTTCTTCCCCATTAGGTACAGTCGATACTAGGGTTTTTGACCCGGGTTTCCCCGAACCCGAAAACCCGGGTTTTTCAAAGATTTTACAAACCCGAAACCCGGGGAATTTTTAATGTAAACCCGGGGAATTAGTTATTTATCTAATACAATAGAATACCAATTATACTCCTTAATTTAGAACCAAGACCGAATTTAAGAAGTCGGACTCGGTACGGCTCTCCAACAAATGGATATAAAAGCAATGAGACGGAGTGAGATGGAGATATATTGGCGACGGCGTACGCCATAGCTCTATTTCACTCAAGTTTGGGAGTTGGGGATTCCCAGCAGCACATGCGTTATGCCGTGTGAATTGGCAATACTTCAGCTACACGACCATGCCTGCTTTCTGTGGTTTGTGTTTGTTTAGTTTAGTTATATATTTCGTTGTGTTGTATTCTCGCTGCTCTTTATTGCGTAGTTAAACAATATTCTGTGGACCCACCCATATAGAAAGCTCTTTGCCTGCAATAGAAGGAAGTTTTTTGTAATGTCCTAGATTGACGCACTCGACTTGGATCTCTCACCTGATAACGATCTAACATGCTGCTCTCGAAATTAATATTTAGTTTTATATTTTTATGTAAATAGTAAATAAACTTAGATAGTTTAGATAGCTCTCCCACTCTCGATTTTAACTGGACTCTTCGATTATTTGGAATTGCTCTGATTTGAAATTTCTTCGACCTTTTGTTTCTTGGATATGCACGTTGGATATCGATCGTCTTCAAATATTATCATTTTTGCAGTTATTATTCTTTTTTTAGGTATGTATTTATTTGTTTTAAAATAACTTTTTAATGTGGGTATACGCCACCGTATAATTAAGTGCATATTTGCGCACTTTTCTGATGCTGTGTAGCTTAGCTGTGTTAATTACAAATTTTAATTATTCGATTTTATTACAGTTTAAAATCCCTAAAATGAATATTTTTGAGGACGTAAGCTCGAAGCGCAAATCAGGAGTATGGAAACATTTTCTGTTTAACAAACCACAAGAAACAGCAAAATTCAATATTTTTTCATCAATCCTAAAGGCTTCGGGTTCAAGTACAAAAAGTTTGATAAGCCACATGAAGACAAAACATCAAATTGAAGTATGAACATGTTCTAAATTTGGTGATGACGACGACCCCAAATTGAAATATCGAAAAATTGATGACTGTTTCACAAAAAAATGTACAGTCTGTTGAAAAGGTTATAGCAAAATTAGTTGATGTATATGTAGATGGTATGACATTTCAACAGCTTGCCAATAGTTTATTGATAAGACGAGCTTTTAAAGCATCTAGTGTGCTCATTCCTAGTAGTCCTAGCCAAACAAAAATTTTATTTATGAAACATTTTCAAACTGTGCAGAGCAAAATCATTAAAAAAATTAGAGAAATCAAAGAGTACAATGGTCGGTTTCCAATTAGTTTCAACGAAACCACATCAATACAAAACCGTAGATTTATCAACCTGAATATACACTATTCCACCGACTTCCAATCTCTTGGTCTAATTAGAGTTATGGGAAGCGTAAATGCAGAAAAGTAATTCAGATTGTAAAAGAAATCTCAGCGAGTATGATATTTCATTGGATAATGATATGGTAGCTTCAATCACTGATGGTGCAAGCATAATGTTGAAGTATGGCCGTTATATAAACTATTTATTATTTTAGTTCTTTGCTATTGACCCCCTGGAACCAACTAAGTAAACCCGGGTAAACCCGGGTTTTAAATAAAAAAACCCGGTCAAACCCGAAACCCGGGTTTTTAAAAAATTGCTCAGAATCGAAAACCCTAGTCGATACATCACACTTTCTTTTCCAGCTTTTGGTTCTTTTCCACTTGATCAATGCTCATACGTTTCTGAAGTTCTTGAAAAATTGCATTCTTTCCAGAAGATGTACTTCCTATATGATTGGTGATTATGAGTTCTTCAAATAATTCTTGATCTTATTCAAATGCATTGCTGTAAACAGGAAACTCTCTGGATCACTTTTCATGAAGCTATCTGGCAGAAAATAAATTTAAAACTATACGTCAAATAAAAATGTTATACATCGTGTGCAAACTACAAAGAAAACCTTTGAGGCAAATCTACTTAAGGATAAAATGTATTTCTTCTTGAAGCAGAAGGGTTTTTTCTTTCTTTTTTTAGATGAACTCGTAAAGAACTGATCAGTCCCTTTTTTTAAGCACAAAAATTATTGATGAAAAGAGCTAACATTTGAATCAAGTATTCATGCAAATTTCTGTTCCTTCGCAAATACGTGATTCCATAAACACTGAACTGAAATTTTTTTTTTACTCGGGACTACTGATTCTTAGTTTCAGAAAAAAAAATAATTATTTAGCTAGAAAGAAAAGTTTGAAGTTTATTTTAAGTGCTTCTACACAGAGAAAAAGATTGCGGGCTAGAATTTGAAAGTTCCAGGTTTGTAGACACATTTCCTGTGGGTTGAAAATAATATGAGTTCGTATACCTAGCTAATGCGTTTACCGCCTCACTCCCAAGCGAGCGAAAAATCCTGTTTGTGGGTTGATGAGAATTTCCCTTTTTCTGAATCGCCCCACGGGGGAATTTCTTGGAAAGGGGGTCAAAAACTGTACTTTGAAGCAGTAGATTTTTGGCTGTAGAAATAAGGTTGGTTAAGGAGGTAAATAAGGTTGGTAAATAAGATTTGGTTTGGAGCGCTACTGCCAAATTTTGCTACACGAGGGCTAATTAGACCAGGACCTACTGCTTAAAGCCGATTCCGAACGGCTACAAACGTCCATGCCAAGAGTGGGATTTGCGAAAATAACGAAATGGCGCTCATCAACGAAACGGAGTGTCCGTGAGTTATTGTAGATGTAAGTACGTTTTTAAGCGTTTGAACTTTAAAATCTGTGTACAATCTTTCATGTAAATCCGTATTATAGAATAAACTTTAACAGAATAGAAATGTGAGGACGAAAAATCTACTACTTTTTTTAATTTGAAATCGTTTTGTAAGGCTAAAGTACCGCACTAGAATAAGCTATTACATCTGTTGCATGTGCCTTATACATGAATTATGGCTGTATATGATTTAGAATATTATGATATTAGGTTTTTGATGTCACAAATCTTACATGTGTGTGTGTGTGTGTGTGTGCGAGTGCGCGTGCGTGCATTAATGTAATGTGTAAATATTATACAATAAAACTATTTTTACATTACAGAATAATCTCCTCATAGAAAACTCTTAATTTTATGTAATTATAATGAGGAAACAGATTTTAATGATTTGAAAAACACAGTACGATTTCTAAAAGTAATTTTTGACATCTGCCAATATAGCAGGAACACACAGCTTCTTAATATCCACTTAAAAAAAATAAGGTTGACAGCTTTTTTTAGTATGGACGTTAATGAGCTGTGTGTTCCGCTTATGCATTTTCTACAATTTTCAATAATAGTTCATCAATATTTTAAAAAATCTTAGAACCACTCAAAAAGAAAGTAAAAGAATGCAGTTTGTTTTATGTCATACTACAAGTAGTATAAGTATGTATATCTATTTGCGTGTATGTATAAGTTGTAGCTGCAAGTCCAAGTCCATTCTAAAATTCAAATCTACAGATGATACCATCTGGCGATAGCATTTTGGCATGGTTGAATTTAGAAAAATGGATGTACTAGAGGGTGAAATCTGATTTTTTTTTTAAATTCAGCTATAGGGGAACCCGGGGCACAACGGGGTACCGGGGCGAAATGAAGTTCCGCGTTTTTCGGTGTCAAGGAAGTACTGCCAACGATTGCCAATAAGTAGAACTTGACCAACCTATTGCTGCTCAACTACGGCATCCATGTTAGTCTAGTTTTCTCCACCGTTGGTGCGTGAATTTCTAGTTGTGTGATTTTTTGCTCCTGTATTGTAACTTCTGAAGATTTTGTAACCGGGGTAACGTATACATACTTGTTTACATTACAACTATATTTAGTACATGCTTGAAGTACGTTTAATTGTCTCTAGTTTCATGTAGTTAAACTTTTGTTTACGTATCTTTCTCGTGTGACCTTACCTCCTTAACCTAAATCGTGTCCCTGGGGTGGGACAGGTGGAGCGAAATGGGGAAGTACCCCATTCTGTCCCGCAATGTTTTTTACTAAGAGATCGTTTTTAGTACGCCCCTAATTTTTTTTCTTTCGATTTCAGATGGCTCGAGACCATAATAAAAAAAATAGGCAATCATGGTCTACTGAGACAATTAACTATGCTGTCAAGGTGGTTATTTCTGGCCAATCTGGGTATTTCGAGGCTTCGAACCAATTTGATGTTCCCCAGTCTACTCTGGAAAGATAAGTTAAAAACAGAAAGGAAAAACCTAACTACAAAATTGATAAAATGGCTGGAAAATTTAAAAGCGTATTTACGGAAGAGCAGGAAGTTGTGTTCGTTAACTACTTAAAAACTATGGAGGATAGGTTATTGGGTCTAACAATGAAAGACTTACGTAGCTTAACTTGTCAGTTGGCTGTAAGATACGGCCTTGGTCATTCACACAAATTTCAAAATGGAATCGCAGGCCAAGATTGGGTCAATGGATTCCTAAGAGACATCCTACATTATCTGTTCGCTAACCCGAAGCAACATTTGGCGCAGGAGCCATGGGCGTTAATAAAGTAGTTGTAGATAGTTTATTTTCGTTGTTAACGAATTTACTCGACAAGCACAAACTAACGGTTTGTCGAATATTTAATTGCGATGAAATGGACATTTCAGTGAACCCTAAAACCCAATCAAAGATCATAGCTTGCAAGGGGAAAAGTCAGGTAGGAACATTAACATCCACAGAAAGGGGCGAAACTGTAAACTGCCTTATTTGCATGTTGGCAAGTAGAATTTACATTTCCCCGATGCTGATTTTTCCTCGAAAGAAGAAGTAGAAAGAATATGAGTTAGGATTACCACTAGTAGGTTGGGCTGAGGTGCACAACACTGGATGGATGACAGCTAAGTCATTTCTCGAATGGTTTCAAAAATTTGTGGAATTTTCTAAGGTCTCAAAAGACTTCTCGGTTCTTCTTATATAAGAGGACCACTCAACACAAACCAAGAACCTTGAGGTTATAGACTACGTGAGGGAGAGTGGCGTTTCGTTACTATATCTACTACCACATTGCTCTCACAGAGTTTCAGCCACTTGATGTTTCTGTTATGAAGCCTTTAAGTCTTCATTACAGCGATGATCTTCAAAAAGGGCTACGAAACAACCCAGAGAAAATCGAAACTCTCTTTCAAATTTCAACGCATTTTTGATCAGCTTTTATCCAAAGCGCAACGATGAAAACTGCTATTAAGGGTTTCTAAGCTACAGGAATATGACCAACTGACCCATCCATATTCACCGACTCCGATTTTCTCCCAGCAGACGTAACTGACATCGGACTAGTTAGTCCTTCAAGTGAAGAGGTGATCATATCTGGAGCTGAACAATTGTAATTGCCTTCGCCTTTCACACCAGTTAAAAAAGACATGCCTATCAAGTTGGATAAGGCGAGGTATAAACTAAACGAGGTATAACTCAATAACTTGGCGAGGTTTCAGCGAACTCTAATGATGACACGCCGGTTAAAAAGGTCCGAAATAAAGAGGCTAATTGTGCCACTCCCGGGTGCTCTTGGATAAAAACTGACAACAGGGCATCTTCGTTTCATGTTTCACCTGAAATTCTAATGCCTATTCCAAAAGTTAAAGAAAGCGCGAAAAAGACGAATCGGCAGAGGAGGAAAAACAGCTCTCTTAACAGATGAGGCTTTCCTAGGGTGTAAATTTTCTGAATAGGCTTAAGAAAAGGACACAATCAATAAAAAGTGTAGTTAAACCTTTATAGTCACTAAAAACTAAATAAATATAGAGCAAACTTTTTTTTCTGCATTTCAACTAGTTTTATATATTTTTATAATTACTTGTCCTTACCACTCCATTCTGCCCCGGGCATGGGGCAGAACGAGGCAAATGACAAAATTTTCTGTCTTTGAAAAAAAAAATTTTTTTTTCTTACGATATTATTGCATTTTTGTGATTATTACATTATAATGTGTTCATAGAAAAATTTGCAGCTCTCTTAATTAACCCTTTTATATTTTTAAAAGATATTTTCAACTTGGTACCCCGTTCTGCCCCGGGGTCCCCTACATTATGCAGATTACATATATGTGTAGGAGTGTGTGTTTGCGTGTAAGTAAATGAGACAGAAGGAAATAAAATAAATATCTTGTAACAGTTGATAATCTATCTAGATAACTGTTTCGAAATTCTAGGAATTATTTTTCTTTAATACGAATAATTTATTCTCTGAAAGATTTTATTTCTTTTAGCTTTGTATAAACACCTAAAAACATAATGAAATCTGTAATGATAATAAAGGAGCTGACAAAATCAAATTGAATTAATATTTATGCAGATTGGGAGGGGAGGTTAAGGTTCTTGAGAATTTTCATAGAATGTTTAGATTACTGGGAAATATTTCTTATCTAATATTAGAAAATTAAATTTGAAGATTGTATATTTTACAAATTAATATTATTGTTCATAGTTGTCATTTTAGCTACATTAAGATTTAAAATGAAATATAATTTGGGTAAAAAAAATTTCCTTTTAAAAATTACATTCAAACACTTTCAAACTAGGCATTTTGCAAAAATCTTTTAAAAATACAGGCTAATGAACTAAAACAATTGAAGATAAAAATAACTATTTTAAATGTATTTATTACTAGTTGGGAAGTCTGTTTTATAAGTTTTAAGGATAATATTTTTAATGTTCAATAGATTAAAGAAGTAACAATTTGCTTCCTTTTAATTTGCTTCCTTTTTTGCTTCCTTTTACACAATTTGCTTCCTTTTACACAAAAAAATGTCATCTTTATATATTTTATAGTTCTCAGGATGGCAAGTACCAAATAAAGGTATCTGGAATAGATTATAAACCACTTGCTTCAAATTGAGATACTTAATATAGTAACTAGGAATTATTACCAACGCTTTGAATGTTCTAAGTCTTGTAGCATTTTTTTTAAATGAAGAAATATATATATATATATATATATATATATATATATATATATATATATATATATATGCTCAATAAACAACTCGCTTAATAAACCCATTCAATGAGTTATTATAATCACAAAGGCAGGTAAATGTACTCGTTTTCGGAAGTGGGTTGTAGGACCCACTTTCCAATGTGGGTTGTTCAACTCGAGCGTGTTTCCCTGCGCAGTGGTTTTCAACTCGACAAAGTGAGTTCATCGAACAACTTTATTTCTTTGTGTATAACAAAGAAAAAATTTCCCCGAAAAATGCATTGATGAATGCGTAGAAGATTCTCAATCCTGGAAATTCGTGCAAATCTACTCAAAAATCAACATTTGTGGGTAAATAAAATTTATAAATTAAATTTTCATCTTGTTGAAATGGGGAGATAAACTTTTGATTGGAAAAACTTAACTTTCATGTTACATAAAACATCGCAAAGGCAAAATGAACATTATTAAATGATAAATAAAAAATTGATTCCCTTGAAGAAACCCAATGCTCTTTTTTTTGTAAAAATAACTTCTCAAACAGGCATGATCTTGTGTTCGAATGTTTATCTCAGATTTCTTCAAAAGTCAGACAAGAACCCGCCAAGCAGTGTTTAGACAATGGATGAGTATTTATCACAACTGTTAATGATATCAATAATAATCGTATCTGTATGATCAAGTAAACACTTTTAAGTCTATGTGATGTTAGGGGATTAGAGTTTTCTCCGAGATTTGTCCAAGCTGATTATAGTCATTCAAGTCAGATTCATTGACATGAATCAAATATGAAAAGCATCGAGAAAAGCTGCCTCTCTTAATATTAAATGTTCAACTGAAATATTTTCTAAGGTAGCAAAAAGGTGCCTCTCTTAATATTAAATGTTCAGTTGAATTATTTTCAAAGGTAACAAAAAGCTGCCTCTCTCAATATTAAATGGTCCGCTGAAATATTTTCTGAGGTAAGAAAAAGCTGCCTCTCTTAATATTAAATGCTCATCTGAAATATTTTCTAAGGTAACAAAACGCTGCCTCTCTTAATATTAAATGCTCAGCTGAAATCTTTTCTAAGGAAACAAAACTCTGCCTCTCTTAAATGCTCAGCTGAAATCTTTTGTAAGGTAACAAAAAGCTGCCTCTCTAAATATTAAATGTTCAGCTGAAATCTTTTTTAAGGTAACAAAAAGCTGCCTCTCTTAATATTAAATGCTCAGCTGAAATCTTTTCTAAGGTAACAATGTTCAACAAGGGCTAATGGATTCTATCCAACCATTAGTATTTTCAGATAACTTTTTCCTGTATTGCCCCTGAGAGGCTTATACTTGTTACATGTCTTGATAATTAAACAGTGCATGACGAAATATTACTTATTTTGACATTTTTCTATCTCTTACGCTTCTTTTCTAGTTCATATGAAAATTAACTTTAACATTCAGCATTTATTATTGAATTCAGCAGTTATTATCCCTATTTACGACCCCTAGCACACGTAAAATATCAGAGACTTCAAAACGTGACACTTTCATGCATACATTTGAATGTCTTTTATTTGTGAGCCGCGATTTGAATATGCTTATCAAATAAAATTATGTCTCTCACTGAATGTTAAGTATTTACAGGTATCCCAGACTCTATCAGGGATTTGTCAGCCAAAGTGTGTTAATTTTTGTTGCACATGCAGGTATGACGAGCGTATCGACTCTATCACACAACCCTCTCATACATGTTGAACAGTACTGTATTTTCATCGCATCCTATGAATAGAAAAGTTTTTATTTAGACACTAGATATGGGTCACTATTTTAGATAATAAACTTACTTGTACAATTTATTGTCAAATTTGTTGTAGCTGGCATACATGATTAGGCAACCCCAGCCTAAACCGAGGGAAAAGAGCAGTTGTTCTGCAGCTGATCTCCACACCTGAAATCAGAAAAAAAATTTCATTTCATTTATGTGGCAAAAAAAAGCAATTATAAAATGTGTTTTTGAAAAGTGTTAGTAATATTTAATAATTTCTGATTTTAAGTGTTTTTTCCATGACCGCAAATTATTTATCATATTTTTATTAACTCCCTTTCTAGTTTGTTTGAGTGTTTGTCCCGTACAAATCTTCCAATCGATTTTTAACTAACTTCCCGACTAGCTAGACATTTGAAACTTTTACAACAGCTCAGAACACGATGACAATGCATTGTTATAATACTTTTAGCCATCTTTAAGCAGAAATAAATTCATTTTCAGTTATTTTCAGTTAATTTTGTTTTGTAGACTGGTGCAGCCATCTATTGGCCGGAGCGAGAACGAAAAGTTAAACGCAAGTTAACTTCCAATTAACTTCATTTTCTTTCAAGTTGGTGGGATAATTCATCAAAAAATTTTTTTAAAAGTATTTATTAATACATAGAATTGTCAAGATTAGATGATTCAACAGAAAATTTAAAAACATGGTATATAAAAAGTTCTTATTATCTTGTAATTATTTTTATTATAGCTTTTTCTTATTTTTTTATGGGGGACCAACTTTTATGACGGGAGATTTACTTTTATCTCTCCAAATAAAATGTTTCAAATAATTTCTTATATTAGTATAAAATTTATTCGGAAAAAAATTACAAATATTTACAGATTTTAAAAGCTTTGTGCATTTCTTTATTTTCTTCTAGTCCACATTGTTAAATCTTTCGCAGAAAACATATACTGTTCAAGTTCTTCATTAATTAAACATAACCATTATACGTAATCCCTACTCTATTCATTAAAGGCTCACCATATTATTTTTGTATGTTTTATTTTTTATCCACAATTTAAATCTGCTTATCTTCATCAAATAAAATTGTATATGCTTCCTAATAGTACACGAAAACTAAATATAGCCATTCACTTAAAATTAATTCTCTGAACCCTAAAAGAATATTAAAAGATTACGCCAAGAAAAAATTACGCCTTACGCGTCAGACTTGTGCACATTTTTGGGATCCATATTTTATGGATAGCAAAATGAAGATTCACATATTTAGTTAAAGTAATTGCTTAAAATATGTTGCTCTAAACGGTTTTGCGATAAGTTCGATAAATATTTTAGATTTCATATATCATTCTTAGAAGAAAGATTAACAAATTTGAATCAATTTTTTTCTCTTTATTTTAAACTAGCCGGGCTTCGCCCAGCTATCGAATCACTTGACACTCGAATCACAGTTCACATTAATTTAATTTTTTTTTCACTTTTAATTGCCAAAAAATCCCCAAAAAATCAGTACATCTTCAAATGATCTATTTATGAGTAAAAAGTTTGAATTAAAAGTATGAAAGATAGAAAAAGAATTAAAAAAGTAGACACACGATGAAACATTTCTTTTCAGTGATTCATATTTTAGTGAGAATCACGCTGTGAATGAATCACGCTATGTTTACATCGTCAAAGATAGATGATCTCACAGTAGACTCCTCATTAGAATCTAAATAACTCTAAAACTGTTGAAGTAACAGATTATGTGTACGAAGAAAAAATTATCAGCTTTAAAAGCTGTTTCTAAATATGTAAAATTTATGTACTTTCATGAAAAAAATATCCATCGATTTTAACTTTTAAAACATTACGGATTACGTTTTGTACGGCCAATTGTGATCGGTGAAGTATGCATTTAGAATTGGAATATCTCTAAAACTATTAAAGTAACAGAATAAATGTACGCGGAAAAATTATCAGTTTTTAAAGCTCTTTCCAGATATGTAACATTTATGTACTTTCGTGAAAAAACAATACATCGATTTCTACATTTTCAAACATGGCATTTCAAACAATTTCATAACGGATGCCATACCGGAAACGGTCTACCCGGAATGGTTCCGCCGAGAAACCAATAAAGTTTTTCTTTTATTTATATAGATAAATCAATAAATTCTTTGAAAAAAATTGCCAAAATTTGTTATAATTTTGTTCAATATTAACATTGAAATAATCAATAGCGAATTTTTGAGAATATATATGAATTTCGAGTCATATATAAATATTTTTTATCCCAGAAAAAAAATTCAAAAAAACATACTTTCACATTTTTATTCCTTTTCTCTCGCCTGCAGGCTTTTTAAGTATTTTTTATTACATAAAAATTAGATACAAGCGGAATTATAAAATTTACTTTTAAAAAATGTAAGCGATGCCTAACAGTTCATTTTCTTCGTAACACCATTTTTATATTTTCAAAAAGTGGCACAATGTACAAAACGCCTTCGCTTCATACATGTATTCAAAAAGGATACAGAAAGAATGTTAAGGACGCAAGGAAATATTCTATATAATTTTTTCTACTTATTTCTACTAAAAACAGTATATCACTTTTAATACTAGTTTGATGTCATTGACGATATAAGACGCAAGTGTCTGCAATTTATGATCAAGGAAGATATATATAAAACAAATAATTTTAACTCAAAGTAAATCAAACTCTTCGACATCGAAAACGAGCCGAAAGATAAAATCCTAAAACGGTAATGCTTTTTTACTTTAGCATAACAATGAAAAAAAATTCTCAATGTCCAGCTATTTATAATCTTTTATGCTTGTTAGACACCATAAAATGAACATTATCAGTAATTAAGAAAAAACTATAAAATTTAAAAACGATATTTTTTGTCATTTATATAGACTGTCATTTCAAAGCCGTTTGTATTAAAGATTTCGTTTAATTCATCTCATTCGTAAATTTTGTAACTTCACATTCCTTTTACCTGTCAGTATAATATCATTGAATCACATTGTTACTTATTTAACTTGTTTTCTGAAAAATGAAAATTAATCATGGAACTAATATCAGCTTTGATATAAATGTTTTCATAAGAGCTGAACTTAAGCAGCGTTTTGAATAAAACATCTCTGTACTGAATCATGTTCTTGTATAATATACTGTTTATTTAGATTCAGTCAATGTTTCCCCCAACTATACGAGAAAATTAAAAGATGTATTACCACATAATTAGCACTACACCTCTGGAGATTTCAGATGTTAGCGTATAGTTGACATTGTAATCTTTAAGATACCCGTGCTCAACATAGGGATTAAGTTCTCATTACAGTTAAACTTCATGTAAGACTTACCTCTATTTCTAGCAGCTTAGACCATTTCGGAATAAAGAAATATTTAATTCCTTCAATCGCTCCACTCAAAGTACAGCCATAAATGACAAGTGTGATGAGAATAAGATATGGGAAAGTGGCAGTAAAGTACACGACCTATAAATCAGGATGAAATAAAACAGTTCATATTTGCTAGCAGTAAAAAACACTCTGTCTTAAAGTCAACCACTATCCATGGTTTACTACGTCTGAAAGTCACTATTCATGGATCATGAAGAAGCTAAAGTTTGATGTTTCATAGAAATACAATTGCAGATTCTCTAGTTAATCCATAAAAAGTGTAAATTTTTGGTATAACTTAATTAAACATTTAAGTTTATTTTTGCTATTAATGGCAGTAAAACTTTGATTTCTAAGATTTTAATACTATTAAAATTCAATAAGGGAAACTCAAAATAAAGAACTCATGGGATAAAAATATAAAAAATTTCAGGTAGTCTCTTGTAACGAAACTACCGCGGGTTATTAGCGTAGGATTACTTATAGTTTCTTACCTCTTTGATATGTATATATGTATCTTTATATATGTACATAGGTATATATATACATATATGTATATCAAAATTTTGACGCATCTTGGTACTTTTCTGCTTAACTTGTCCAAGCGATAGACTGGGTTTGGCACGCTGCCAAAATTATAACTCGCGAGGACGGGCGGACGGACAGTTTTAGCGTCTGAAATTTTCCTTTCCGCAGGACCGTTATGGAGGAACATAATCCTACGTTAAAAAAATCCATCAAAGCATGTTTCTCATTTCTTTTTAAAGTGCTAGTGCTACTTTAGCCTCTATAAGAAAAGTTTCACTCTTCGTCCTTTGCTTGAATTTGAAATGAAAGTTCAAACTCAACTATAGTGAAAGGAGCTCCACTTTTCATTCACAGAACGAATGTGAATTGTAAGGTCAGTTACAAGACTTAACCTAATACAATATATTCAAATCGTTATCTAATTCGAGAGAGGAAAGTAGTGAGACACAGAAAGGATGTATTTGCCTGTAATTAAAGAATGTGCCAAATCCTCATTTATTAGAATGTATTAGAATCATTTTTTTTCACTATACGGATAGTTCGGTTGTTAGTGAAACCTTCGGTGTTCAAAGATATTTATTCGGGTATATCATGCCAATAAATATAAATAGAGGTGGATTATAGAATTAACTCCATTCTTAAAGCAACGACAGGTTTTAAAGATTAACTAGGACATTCATAACTCGCTGTGACACACACTATTCAAAGGGTTTATTTGGGGGGGGGTTTCCAATGAGGAGACACTTGCTGTCAAACATTCACCTATACTACACCGCAATTTTAGTGCCCATTTTATTGTCGGGGCACCATATAGGTGGACAGCATTGCCCCCTATGAAGATATGACACGAACGGAGGCATTTTTCGTGGCGCGACGCCAGGATTCGATCCGAGCACCCTCAGCACCGAAAACCAACGCGCTGTACCACTGGGCCGCCACAAGCCCTCACTATTCAAAGTAGAGGAAAAATGCAAACTAATTGTGAAATTTTACAGACATGGGGAATTCATTTTGAAAACATTTAATTGAATATTTCAGTCTTCTAGTGCCAATGATAGTCGCCCACATGGCATAGTGGTTAGAGTCGTGACCTCCCAAGCAGTGGGCTGGGAATCGAATCTCGAATATGGCTTGGCCTTTACCGGGTTATCCCTTTATAGGGAATAATGCTGATTCACCTAAATTACGCTCCCATAATAAAGCAGACTAGAAAAAAAGTGGTGTTTATAACATAAAAATTGGAATGCGTTATTTTTTCTTTATTAGAGCCCTTAAATATCCATAAGAAAATACGATACTTTTTAGGAATGATCCTAGGAAGGAATGAACAAAGTTTTAAGCTTTGCACTAAAAATGAGACATTTTGAACTCCGTTTCGCTATAAACATCTCAAATGTACGCTGCAGAAGCAGATCTAGGTTTCGCTTTCCTTATTAGCTAAACACCGTGACCTCGGCAACAAGTATGCTGTAGGCATAAGAATTCCAAAAGCGAAAGTCCGTAAACTTACGGGTTGTTGGTAAATTGGATTCAACCCTCTTGTGATTGGCTTGAATTTTTGATTATGTTATGCAAACTAGGCCATCAGGAAGGTTAATTCGCGGTTCATGAATTCCAAATACGCTGAATATGTCTGCGTTTGAATAAGGGATATGTTTTCTTAGAAAGATTTTAGGATCGTTTTATCATTTACTTAGTTGTTTCCTCATGTTTCCAAATTTTTTCTAACTTCCTTATTAAATTTTGTTTTTCAAATGTGTACTCTAACAATTTGTTACATACCCTGTCATTTTCTTTTAATTAAAAGACGAAAGAGAAAATTAAATAAATTGAAGCAGTATAATCTTTAAACATGCTATTTGAGTATCCCTTTGCCTGACCATTTCAAAAGTTCGAGCCGAGCAAGACCTTATACGCTTTCATTTCCATAAATATTTAAAATTGAACATCAATACATAAAATGTAAAATGTAGAATTAAATATCAGAACTTAAGTGGAACTAACCTTTCCAGAAGACTTGATTCCTTTCATGAGGATAAAAAATGCAATTATCCAACAACCGAAGAGAGTTAACGTTAAATCCCACTTTAAGGATCCTATGTTATCTATTCCAGGTGTTAACTGCAGTACGTATCGCCTAGAAATCAAAAAAAAATTACTTAATTTAACAACTTTTTCCTGAGATACTGTCATCATATAGCATACACCAGGCCGTACAAGTCGTACATCTATCACCTTAGGCTAAAACAATTTTTGTATTTATGGTATACCTTTCAAATTAATAAGCCAGTGCCTTTACAAAATTTTAGTGTAACTGCTTTTCTCTTTCAACTAGCAATTGCAATCTCAAAATTTATCTAAATATGTCTTAAAAATCTTTATGCATCACCTCTTGGAGATCTACATAAACAGTGTTTATAATGTTTATTTTACTACATGTTAGCGTAAATAAATATGTTACTTACTCCCAAAATTGTTCAGAAGCTGTCTGAGTTCCATTACTACAATTCCTAAAGGCTTTCTCGTATACATCTAAGGGCACCATGACAGCTTTATTATCCCACGTGACGTTCACGATTCCACTTGAGAATTCTTCCTCTTTCCGAAAACCTGAATACTCTTCGGCTAAGCCCTTCTGAACTTCCCTACAGCTTGACTGAAAATGAATAGGGCATGAAATTTTAGAACTCAGCCATATTTATAGATGGACAACATATTTTCAATGTTTATACTAGCGTAAAAATTATGTGAAATTTTCTCTTTTCCCATCAAACTCTTGAGGAAAATCTATTGCAGTTTTTTGCAGTATTAATAACAATCAGAACTGAGAAGCATTTTCTTAGAATTCTAAACCTTTAAGTTTTATATCAAAATTGACAAATACTTTCTTAGAATTCTAAAGCTCTAAGATTATGATAAACTACTGCGTTTGAAAGTAACCTTATCATGTTTAAAATATTGAATAATTAGTACTTTGAATTCCATAATGCTGATCATAGTGGGAGAAAGGTTGCGAATAGAGATCGTATTAAGGAAAGAATTGCACGAGCATGAATAAAATTCTCCGTGTTTGAATACGTGACCTTTTAGCTCTAACAGAGGAAAATATTCGCATGTTATTGTTGTTAGATTATTTGATGGACGACTGTAGTAAGAGGACGACTTTTAGATGGACGACTGTATTTGATGGACGACTGTAAGGGCGTTCCCCTCCGTGGAATTTTTTTCTGTTGAAATATACATGATGCCAGGGTAACGTATTGAAGAAAGCGAAATTTTAGGATGATTGCTGAACTGCGGCCAACTGAAAATTAGTTAACCCCTTCGGCCCTGATGTCCTATTATTAGAACACATCTTTACATTACTCTATATTCCTCATTTTCAAGGATTTTAACCTCAAAACCGAGTGTCTTACTAATAATACATGGAAGAATAGCTGTACGCTATTATTTTTGCTCAGTAGATCGCAGTACGTCCCCAGCAGAGAAGATAATGGAAGCGTCTAGCCATTTGCAGCTAAAAGGTAAATGCATCTTTTATTAGTTCTCAAAATATTATTATATATAATTCCCTGCTACTTTAAAAAATTCCATAGTACAAATTAGACTCTTAATGCCCAATTCTGTGCATTTAAGTAAAAATTTAATTAGAAATTTCATTACAAATGGAAATCTAATATTTGTTCTACTAATAGGACACCAGGCCTTAGAGCAAAGAAGGTGTATTTTTATACATGTTCTATTAATAGTACACCAGGTGCCTATTAGTACAAAACTTATATTTTGTTCTAGAATAAAACAATATTTTCTCTAAAAATATTGAGTTTTACTTATAATTTGGATATTTTAAGGTTTTTATTTAATAATTAACTGTATATTTTTGTCTGTTTATTCCTAATTACCCATACTGAAATTCATTTTTATTTCTTTGTAGGCAATATGCGAAGTAAAAAATTGTCCTTGAAAGAAGCAATTCAATGCTTAAACGATCTAGAGGATTCTGATTTAGAAGATATAAACTTAGATGGGTCTGAAGATGAATGGCCATCAAATTCTGATTTGTTTCACCTGATATCAGATGAAGAGAAGAAGGCGCGTCTACACACAAGCGAATCAGCTCCCCCCGTCGCCTCTTGACACATTTTGGTGTCGATTAGTCCCCCCCGCCAACGTGGGGGAAGTATTTCGTGGCTTTGATCATTCATCTTAAAACCACCATCTGGGGCGGTCTGAGACGAATCTTCAAAGGCGCGAGGGACGCCTTAAAATCTCCTCTCGGTGACGGAACCAAAAAATCACTCCTTTCCCCTACACTTCGCTCTCTGTTTTGCGAATGTGTGCATGCAGGGTGATAGTGAAGACGAACATGATGCAACTACTACAAAAATTGTTAAGGAAAAGAAAAAACCTATTCGTTGGGCTAAATCATATGATTGAAAGAAGTCCAAGGCAACAGAGATGCAAATTGGAAGGTTGTTCATACAAAACTACTTCATTTTGTGAGAAATGTGACGTATTTTTATGTTTTCATGCACAAAGGAATTGTTTCAAAATGTTTCACACAAAATAATTGTAAACTGTACTTAAAATAAATTTTCACTTTTTGCTTAATTATAGCCTGGTGTCCTACTATTAGAACATTTTTTAATTAGTTTGGTAATTGGCAGAGCGTTATAATATTTTATATTTAAGATACTTACATGTAGAGTAGCATATCTAACCACTCATTTATTTTTTATCTGCCCAATTAAAAATTCAGGGCCGAAGGGGTTAAGTATTAGATTTAAAGCTTCATAAAAGAGAGTAAAGAAAGATAAACTCCTGATTTAATGATTCTTATACAGGTAAATGAAAATTCTCCATACTAAACCTTCCTCGGTCTTGAATGAACATAATCATTCCTGGCAATATACAAAATTGCTCCCCGTTAGATGGTGAGTTCTAACAACGAAATAAACATATTAAGATCATTAAGGGAACAGTGGACCTTCAAACCTAACTTTTTTTTGTTTTGAATGGATTTTCTTGAAATTTGCATATGTGATTAGTACCATAGATATGTAAAAGTGGTTGAAATTTAAAGATGAAATATTAATAATTTATGAATTATTAATTATATCAAAAATTGGCCTAATTAAAAATGTTCCATGCGCATTTCTGTTGCATATAATATGGTAATTTTTATTTACAGCATACCTTATAGAACTGACAATGAAACGTATTGCTTATTTTAAGAATTAATTAAAAATATAAAGAGAAAAAAATAATAATAGTGAAAACACCCTTTTTACGCAAAATACCTATAAATCATCTTTTCAAGTACAAAATTTAGAAATTCTGAGCTACGAAGCATAATTTTTTTCAACAAGATTTATTTGATATACTGTTAAGTATATAAAACTTAAATTTCAAAGCAATACGATAATTAGAAATGCGCCTGGAGCAGTTAGAATATTCGAATGATATGAAATTTTTTATTTTGAGAAAAACGCATTTAAAGTGATTGCTATTAGTAACCACATAATATCTAAATTAAATACAAATGCCTATAACTAGGAAAGTAATCACAGAAATTAAAAATTCTTTTTGCAACACATTCCTACTCGTCCGTAGTTTCACAATTCAATAAAATTAAAAAATCGAATTTTTGGACAAATTTCACAATTTTGAAAGTCCACTGTCCCCTTAAAAGAATTTTTCCAATCTAATCAATGAACTCAAAAACGATTTAAGTAGATAGAAAATGTAAACAATTTTTTAAAAAGAATTATTTTAGCTGAAGTAAGAAAGCAATAACTCTACTATAAGTTCAGAATTTGGTGCATTTACAGAAGATACTTTTAGAGAGGACATTAAAAATCTCGCATCTAAGTACAGACAGTGAGTTTTACATTTGAAATATTACGTTTTTGTAAAAAATTATTTTTTTTAATTTTCACTTTGATCTCCACGTCTCCTATCAGACGTAAAGTGATAGCTATTTCGTGCAATACCGTGAAAAGATTAGCAAAATACTTTCTTTCTTTGCTTGTAAAAGTCAGCATTATGTGTCTACCTTCATCCTATAGAAACACAAAAAATTTTTACTCAAGGTGTCATTGGATTTCTTTTTCATTCAATTTTGTTTTAAATTTTCAATGTTTTTAAATTGAAACTGTTAATATTGAAACTTTAAATTGAAACTGTATGTGAAAATTAATTGAAATAATCTCTGTAATTAAAATTGTTGGTAGTCTAAAAATAACATAATATCCGTTTAATTTAAACAGTGTACATTTCTTTTCCATAAATGTAGGAAACTATTATCGATAGACCTTTTTCATTGCATAGAATCAATCTTGGCATTTATTGCGATAGTGGCACATTGTATTGAATAAGGAAAAAATTGATAGATTTTTTTTACCTACTGACATGAACCTGCGCATAAAATTTTATACAAATTATATCTGTATTGCATTTATTAAATAATGTATGTATTTCATAAAGTATCAATTTAAAACTGATATGATACTTAGATATTCGCGTGGAACCTTTCAAACAATTTTAGTGTGAGAAATTTTCAAAATTGAAGAAATGCTTTTTAAAACGTTCCAATAATTTATAATATGTTGCATATAAGTCCATAATTTGTTAACTAAGATATAATGTAAGACCTTGAAAACTAATTTTTTGTTATTAAGTAGTTTTTATTTAACTATACTACTTTTAACACTGCACGAAGATCTAATTGGCTTTGGATGCTACCTATCTCCCGAAACACTTTTACCATGTCAAATAAAAAGCGACCTCAGTAAAAGAATTAATTAAAAAACAACGAATAAAAGTATTTCTATCGTTTTTGTTTTAAATAAAGGAAATATAATCCTGTTTTTTAATTAATTCTTTTCCGGAGGTCTTTTTTTTATTTTCGACCAGTTCCGGACACCAAAGAACCATTTCTTTACCCATACGCGGGGAGGGGAAGGTAACTTCTCGAAGAAAGAATTTTACGCCCATACGCGGAGGGGTGATGGAAAAGAATTGTTCTGCCTGCGACTGTTTGCAGGACGTGGAATGCGTAACCACAAAATTGAAATACCTTTATTCGTTGTTTTTTAGTGTTTACATTCTCTGACGATGATTGCTGAAGGGAGCAGGTCCCTAAATCGACCGGCTAGACGGGCGAAGCCCGGCTAGTGTCAAATAAGTGAAATTCCTAATAAGTAACGTTGAATTCGTATCTAAGAATCACACATCGTTGATTTGAAAGTGCTTATTACGAACTCTCTCGTATGTTGAGAACGCAAATCTGTATAAACAATTCAATGTATGTGCTAGAAATTTCCTCTGATTTTGGAAATGATCTTACCAAATTGCTGTGACGAACGTAGCAGTTACTATCGGCACCCCACCAAGAAAAACATTCTTTCCAAGGCACTTGAGATCTAAAAGATTGTACTAAGAAATACAGCATGTAGCACATTATTACATTGTAATAAATAGCAACCATGATTGATATCATTATCATTGCGTATCCTATACCTGAAAACAGATGAAAACCCAAGTGTTAAACAAAATGACAATATTAACTATTATTCATTCTTAAATAATACCTATTTAACAGTGGAAAATTTTTAACATCTAGGACATGGAACCACACACAAAAACATCATTATGCAATTTAGGTGGACTGTTTCGTGATGAACCAGGAACTGACATTCTTCTTTTATAATTGAAGGCCTTATTTGAATAGAGGTCCAACTCCCCTTTTAAAAAAAATGGAGTTAGCCTCACTTTTATGTTCCTACAAGTCATTTCTATCTTATTTCAAAACTGGTACACCTCCAGCTTATTTCTCCTGCCAACAGAGGGCATTACAAATCAGACTTCAGCAGTCATTTCTCAGCACTCATTAGACTTTAGGCTCTGTATCTCAAAATGAACAAGAATGGAGTTGGACCAGTATTCAAATAAGATCTTCAATTGAAATTCATTGAAGGGCTATTTTGCAAACTCACAGCGTGTTTTTTTTGTACATCTGTTTCCAATGCTAATCACAAGAGAACTCTTGCTGCTTATTTCTCTTCTTTGGGACAACGTCAAAGATAATAATAACAATAATAATAATAATAATAATAATAATAATAGCAATGCATTGCTAATATTTCGCCTGGAAGGATTAAAAAAGAGATTTCATTCCAGAAAATCTCCAAGCAAAAAAAAATTGTTATAAATTGGCTTAATAATACATGATAAGTACCAATTTTTTAAACAAATGTTATATCTAATGGTATTCGACTTTGGCATTACTGAAACAGACTTAATATTAAGATTAATTCTTAAACAGGAGAAATTACTGAATCTGTCAACATAGTAATTTGCGTGAAAAATTCGACTTACCTTATTTTTCCCGGATTATAACACCCACTTATAATTTTAAACTATATTTCTTTTTAAATTTGTAGGTATATTCTCCGTATAACGCGCACCCTTTTCTTGACGAAGAAACCTGAAATGCACATATGCGATAGTCTTATCTTTTGAAGTCATTCATTCGAAGGATTTTCCCAAGCTTTCGAACAATGGTATACTGAATTGACAAACGATAAGGGGAACAATATGTGTGTGGGGGATGCTTGAGGGAGTAAATAATTCCTGGTGCCTTAAAGAATCCAGAAAGACTTTTAGTTTGGGACATGTTCTGATCCCATGTAAAGGATAATACGAAGAAATTGATAAAATAGTGTTACACAGACATGGCAGTTATTCCAGGCGGATTAACGCCATTAGTTCAGCCTTTAGATATCTGTATCAATAAATCATTCAAAGGAAATTCAAAACGATGGTGGAACACGTGGATGTTTGAAGGCGAATAAAACATTTACAACAGGAGGCCAAATGCGTCATGCTGGTCTAGAAATAGGGTGTGATTGGATAACAAAAGCATTGAATGAAATTAAACCTGACATGATTAAAAATTCATTTAGAAAATGTAGAATTAAACAATCTAGATGGAACGGAAGATGATTAGTTATTTAAGGGGACTCACTACCCTTAAATCTTTAAAACATTCGATTTTTTTAAAATATGTTAAAGCCTGATCATTGCTGAACAAAATAAAGCAAACCGCATGAAAATATTCCGCTTATTTCCGAAGGTATTGATATTCGAAATATTAAATTACTGATCAAGTTTATGGTAAGAAAAATTTTAAACTAATTTTTCTCAAAATGTAATTTTGCATCATTCCGCAACTCAAATCTCAAAAACTATGAAACATAATTCAATGAAATTTTTATCACTGCATAATCATGTTATTTTATTGCGTCTGAAATAGAATGATTGCAATCACTGCACATTTTGTTATTTTTTCAGGGGGTGAATTAATGCAAAAATTTAAGGATATTTTAAGTATATCTTGAGCAGTTTTAAAAAATTGAAAAATATTTTAATGTTAAATGTTTTATGTTGAATTGTATTTTGAATTATTTATTTTAAATATAAAATAGGAATTATACATTTAAGTGTAAAATTAATTTCATAGTTCTGTACGCAAGCCAGTATACAATAAAAATACTTAAAAAATAAGGTATATCTAAAGCATTTAAAAAAATTATTTAAAATTATTTTGAGAGTTGAAAATTTGAATATTAAAATAAATATATCAATTTATCATATACATAAAATTTGGAAAAATTGGGAGTATATTGAAATAGTTAAAAAGAGTCAAAAAGTATGAAAATATGCCTTATTTCCTCGACTTAAGGGTCGGGATTCCCTTAACAGTGATGGTGAAGAGGAAAGAGAATTCGAGGATGTGCCTGAAAATATAACGGAAGACGAATATGATGAACTATTCCTGTTCTCTGATAATTAAAATGTTCAAGCTCATAAGGTATGTCATTTCTTTTAAATAAACAGCATTTAGGTACATTGAGAAATCTAATTTTTTTAAGTACATCTTTCCCTTATTTTTAAATCTATCATTTTTATATCCGGAGTTAACGCGCACCCGTAAATTTCGATCTTATTTTTTGTATTAAAACTGCGTGTTAATGCCGGAAAATACGGTAAGAACTTCTGTGTATATTTTGAATAAAAAATTATTTTTCCAGATGATTTAGAGGAACAAAGAAATTTTCTTCTTTCTATATGAAAATGTATCCAAAATCGCATTCATGGAACAAAATTTCTATCTTGCATGCGTTTTTTGGATGTGAATGTAATTGATTTATAATTCATTCAAATATTTTGCTTTCATTATTGGAAAATTCATTTTGTAAGTAGAGAAAGAGAAAATGCTGTGCATGGAAGGGTTAAACACTGATTTACATAAATGAATATTAAAGCTCAAACAGCTTCTACCAATTGGTAAAATCTTAAAATTTAAAAATGAAAAATATCTTTTAAAAAATCATGAGCTGATGTATTGAATCTAAAGGAGTTCATTTAAGATGAACATTCCCAAGTCATTGAAGTTCATTTGCAAAGATTTCCCATAAGACTAACAGAAAATTCAGTTACTAGTAGCTGTTAAAATTTATCGTTAAACTTTATAGCATTTTAAAAAAGGAATGCAATTTTATGGAAACAATTTTCTTTAAAAAGATAATGCAATCACTACAATCAGTCCACTTTATTTTGGAGTTCCTCTCATCTTGCCTTTTATTGTGTTCTGTTGTAGCATAAATCACTTCACAAGGACAATATATCTAGAGAGAATTAAACACCTTACGTAGAGATTTTACTGTATATAAGTGGCTTGTTTTTTGTTACATAAGAGGAAAATATATTACGCAATATTCCTAATTACATCTTTAAGGGGGTCCAGGACACAAAATTGTTCGAATTTTCGAAAAAAAAATTTATTGCATTAAAAATTTGTGTGTTCGTTTGCGCTTAAAATGACGTTTAAACCATGTTTCTATCTTAATTAGAACAGGAGAAATTATTATTTTTTTTGTAACATTCTAATAGTAGCCAATAGTTGTTTATTAAACCTGTAAGTGCGTTTTTCTGCATGATGGGTTTTTTCCCCATTTCTCGTTTTTTAATTGTTATAAGTCAAGAACTGTTAAAAGTAAATGGTTGAAACTTGTAACATGTCTTTTTCAACTATTTTACTTTAATTTTGATTCAGCAAATTTGAAAAAAATATTTACTTTTGAAAATATGATTTTTTTAAAAATAAGTTACATAATTTTTTTCGTAATTTTTAATCTAAATATTTTTAATATTTTTAAAAATTAATATTTGAAAAAATGATGAATCATAATTAAAACTTAAATATTTTTGTTTAATTAAATGAAAAAAAATTGAAATTCAACCAATAATATTTCGAGTTATAACGATTTTAAATTACCACACTTTTATTGAAAATTTTAAATTTTAAAATTTTTTAAAAACTTTTTGAGAAGTTTTATGATGTGATTTTGTTTACAAATTATATGGTTAAGCATCACAAAAAAATTCAAAATTTTAACTCAATAAATAAAAAAATTTTCAAAATGTGTCCTGGACCCCCTTATGAATCGAAGCAACCAGCGACAGCATCATTCAAACTTGCATTTAGTGCATTAGCGCCTAAAATTCCACGCCAGTGTTAATTTGGCGCACATACTTTCAACTGTGTTCTTAATGAAAAGAGGACTTCATGATCTACAAGTGATTTTTCCAAAATACAAGTTTTCTACCCTCTTACCTCTTCCAATGGGAAAACATCTCCAAGCAAGCAATGTCCCCCGTCCAGTAAACTGCCCAATCGCAAGCTCGGCGAAGTACATCGGCTTTCCAACAATCACCAACAAAATAACATAGGCGAGCAGGAACGCACCTAAAGAAAATGAAGTGCTTGAATCTAAGATGCAAGTTGTAGTCTAAGTCAAAATATATGTAGTATTTATTTCACTCCTTCCGGGTCATTTTATCATGGGTACTATCAGTAAATAATTTGAAAACAGTGAATAACTTTTTCAGGTTAATAACAATAAGCTCGAGGTTATGATTGATTCCGAAGGCGAATTTAGATACTACCACTGTTAAACTAAGACATCTGAATAGAATAATGCATTACGAGGGACAAAAAATTCTCAAAAATAGCTTATTTTCATTTCCTTGGCTTAAAACATATGTAGAGTATAGCTCACTTCTACCCGCACTTGGGTGTATATAATTTGAAGTGGCACTCTAAATTAATTTGATGCAAACACAGTTTATACATGAAACAATGTTTATTGAATTCGTTGCACATATAGGATTTGCTTTTACAGCATTAAGCATACGTACTACTTGTACGGAATATATATTAACATTCAATAGAAATACACTTTGCAAATACTCACAAACCAGCAGAGAGTCAAACCAGCAGTTCTGCTACGTAAACTTTGGGCCTGCTAAGCACAAGCGCCGGTTAACACCTGGAACTGCTTACCTCGTAGCTCCCTCTCGCTTATCTATCAACCTTAACAACCTTTTCTTCAACCTCTGTATTAATCAAGCTGCTTGGTATTTATACCAAGCGGATGCCGAAATTAGCATATCTCAAGCAGCTTCTTTAATTCATTCACTCAAAAGTTCGATTTTTGTGAATCGAATCTTATGTATACCTTACACATATTCTAGAGTATTTTAAAGAAAATAACGCAAAAGGATTATTTCTACGAGGATATTGTCAGATACAATGTTTTTATGCCGTACTATCTATGCCAGGGGTGGGCAGACTTTTCCAGGGTACGGGCTACTTCTAATTTTTTCAAGGTGTTGCGGTTCACCCAGTGACGTAGATATGGTGAGTTAAAAAAACGGTCTACAATATTTATTATAACTTAATAATAAATACGGAATATGTACTTACCTACATAACTATAAAAAAAAACTTACTCTTTTAAAACCGCGTTTAAAGCAAATCGCGTCGGGGTTTCATAAATATGTTTATTTTAGTATGCGCGTTTTAGGTCTTAGTAAAGGCGGTCACCCCAAAATGTCTTGGTGGTTCAACGGTCGATCGCGATCGACTTAATGCCGACCCCTGATCTATGCGAACTGTGATCTACAAGTATTGTTCAAGTATCTTTTGTATGTATGGGGATCTTTATAAAAAGTTGCATTTTAGAGAAAGAAAACTATTACAGAATGCGTGTTAGCAACAAAAGTGCTAAAATTTAAATCACTGAAACTTCTTTTGTCGTTGTTGCTGTTCATCAAATTTAAAGATTTTATGCTTTTATTCCAAAAAATTGTATTATAAAAAAAAATCACGCAGTCAACTCTTAATATAAAAGTAACCTAATTATGATGTAACGTCACGAGATCTCCTTCTGAGCCGTTGCATAGAAAAGAGAGCAGACCCCTTAGACACAACTGCTCTCCAGTCCCCTAAACCCAAATGGCCCCAGAAGTGGAAGTGGGGTAGACGAACTGACCTTTAGATGTGTGAGGACATCGTACCGTCTGGGTGTTTTTGTTTCTTCGAGGTTATGTCCGATGCTGACAGCTGAAATTGTGTGAGGTATATTAAAATGCAGTCCGGATGACACAAACCTCGTGGATGACACAAACCGAATATCTTTCACATACCTAGTGGTTTGTGAAAGATATTCGGAGGCAATCCTTTTGAGAGTGTTACCTCCTGGTTCGTGAAAGATATTTAGAAGAAATCCAATTGAAAGTGTTACCTCCTGGTTCGTGAAAGATATTTAGAAGAAATCCAATTTAAAGTGTTACCTCCTGGCTCGTGAAAGATATTTAGAAGAAATCCAATTGAAAGTGTTACCTCCTGGTTCGTGAAAGATATTTAGAAGAAATCCAATTGAAAGTGTTACCCCTCTGTTTTCCTATGGTTGCTATCCTAGGAAAGGATAGCAACCACTGTATTGTCCCTTACAGGACGTTACAGGAAATACTGGAGAAACTGCAGTTCATGGGACAAACCTTCCATTACAGATATTTCTAACTGTGGAGCATGGTTATCTTAAAGCGGTCGCGAGAAAAAAGTAACAGAGAAAGAAAGTATAAGTAGTGGAAAAACAAAGACGGTTTGAAAGTTCAAGGGCAAATGTGTCGTCTATTAAAGATCTTTTACAGTTTCATTGTATAGAACTGTAAATAATTTCTTGCAGTAGTAAACGTGTGAACATTTAAATGACTCGGGTCTTTAACAGCTTAGGTAACGTTACAATACCAAACTTTTAAAGACCCGTTAGCTCACCTCCTCCGTTCTGATAGGCCAGGTAAGGAAATCTCCACACATTTCCTATCCCCACTGACATACCGATACATGACAGCAGGAACTCAGCCTTGCTGCCCCATTTATCTCTTTCTTCATATTTCTGAGCCTTACTGGTTATGTTTTCAACACCTTTGCTTCCTTTCACTGTAACTATCACGGGCGAAACCTGCGAATAAAGTAATGAAACCATATTTTGAAAGAGAAAAATAGATTTATCATAATATTTAAAATAGGCATATTCGAGATGCTCTGCCGACCACAGCGTGAGCTTAAACGGCGTTTATATAAGAGCATCCTCCGCGCAAAAAGCGACGACCTGTATCTTAAAAATGTTTTTAATTCTTAATATAAAAATCCCTTTTTTGTTTTTTAATCTATTTCAGTGGCAACAATTTTAATTCTTTAATTTATTAATTAATTTATTTATTAATTAGGTGCTAAAACATAAATATTTCTTAAATTTCTTAAACCGTCAATTCTAACGACAACTTCAAAACTAATTTCTATTTTACCGTGTTCCAACTGGACTTATAAATTTGTCTTTCTTATATCTCATTTAAATTCGATCATACATTTCTTATCAAAATTTAACAAAAATTTTAACACAAAGAGTGCTCACTTAGCAAACTGTACAAAAAAAATTAGCTACATTTAGGTGGGCCAAATTAAACCACACCATTAAACAAAAACGGTATACACTAAACAGTACATAATAATCAAAACATAACAATACAAAATAAACTAATACATAATAATACATAACATACACTACCCTTAGGTATAATACACTGCTGGCCACCCAAATTGCAACACCAAGAAAGACAAGAGATATCACAACAAAATTTATTTTGTAGATAACATGTTGACCAAGTATCAAATGTTTAAATTTATAGACTTCTGTGAAATGTGGTTCCTGCCAAAATCAGTAGCCAGAGTAGCCGCCATTGTTGGAGATCACCGCTGCTACACGCCTCGGCATTGATTCAAAGAGACTTTGGATGAGTTCTTGGGGTACAGCAGACATAGCAGCTTCCACACGTTGCCAAAGTTGATCTGCTGTGGCAGCCGGGGATGGAATCTGGGTCAATCGTAGAGCAACCATGGACCACATGTTTTCTATCGGCGAGAGATCCGGAGAGCGAGGCGGCCAGGGAAACAATTCAATCTGGCGATTGACGAAGAATCGTTGGACAATGCGTGCCACGTGTGGTCGCGCATTATCCTGTTGAAATATGGCTGTGGGCAAGCCCTGAAGGTAAGGAAGGACAACTGTCTCCAACACCTCGGAGATGTAGCGCTGGCTGTTTAAAGTACCGGCAATGCGTACTAGAGATGTGCGAGAGTGATATCCAATACCACCCCATACCAAAATACCCGGTGCAGGACTAGTGTGGCGGTGCATAACGCAGCTGTTCCGCATCCTCTCTTCACGGTGTCTCCAGACTCGAATGCGACCATCGTGGTGTTGCAGACAGAAGCGTGACTCGTCAGTAAAGACAATTTCATTCCATTCTGCCGTCCACATCCTTCTGTCATCGCACCATTGGCGGCGGAGACGTCTGTGGTTCTGCGTCAAGGGTAGACAAAGCAATGGACGTCTTGCGGACAGACCACTCTGCTGTAAACGGCGTCGAATGGTACGCGCAGACACTGGATGATGCGTTACAGACTGCATGTGCTGTGCTATGGTTCGTGATGTGACTGAGCGATCCGTCACTGCCATGCGCACAATTTGCCTGTCATCACGTGAAGTGGTGCGCTGAGGTGGATGCGATCGAACACGCCGGCCCGTCGTACCCTCCTGCATCCAACGATCACATATCCGCATTACAGTTGTTTAGTTTCGTCCAACACAACTACCGATTTCCCTGAAAGATAATCCATAATCTCGGTAGGCCACTATCCTTCCTCTGTCGGACTCGGATACTTGATCAAAAGATGATCGCTGTTTTCGACGAGGCATAATTGATCGTTTGTTTGAAAAATCCACAAGAAAAACACAATTGCCGAACTTGAAATAGTCGAAATCTCCAAGCCTTAAATAGCGCTTTGAAGTGGCGCCACAGGCGCGCGTGATGTGCGTCTGCGCTGAAATTCTAATCATTTGCATATCTCACCTCCGCTAATGCATGTTGTAAATTTCATGTTATTTGCATGTTTCCTTCAGGGTGTTGCATTTACAGTGGCCAGCAGTGTATATAATACACAATATACCATTATATTTGGACAGTGCAATAACTTTACATAGAATTACTTTCTTTTTACTTGCACTAAAAATTAACACCTTACATTTCTTTACTGTTGACGTATTTCTTTACTATTAACTCATTAACAGCTTATATTATGATTATCACTTTACTACACGAGTATCACATTTCTCAGTAACTCTAACACATTACATTGCTTTGCAATTACAATTACTCTTACTATATAATTAACAATTTACTCTGTTATTACATTTCACAATAAATTAACACATTGCATTACATTTCAATTAACAATTGCTCTATCAATATTTTAACACCACCATTTTATGATTAACACACTTACTTTTTCTATTAACACATTTCTCAATACTTAAAAATTTTTACAATTCTATATTGTGTAACACAAACTAACACTATTACTTTTATTGTTAACATTAATTACTTTTATTATTGACTTTTATTGTTTACACGCCATACACTCATATGCAATTTAAATTTTAAGTTTACTTTCACAGACTTCAGTAATACAATACATACATATAAATATTTTTTACAAAGTACAAAATGAAACGAAAGTTGAAAACAAAATAAATACTGACACAACTTAGTCAGTGTGAGAATAAGGAATATGGACATCCATAAGGATACTAACTACTTTTTTTACGAAACGCCTACAGTAACAAACGAAGAATCTACTTTTCGACCATGTCTCTACATCCACTGGTAAGTCTTTTCTAAGCTGCTGGAACTGTTGACACCTAAATAGACAATGGTCCGCAGTTTGCTGTTCCCCACAACTACATAGATCACTTTTTTGATGGAATCGGTGGTGGTATTCCCCTACACAATCATGACCTGTTATAAGTTGGTTTATCTTAAAATCTCCACTTAAACGTTCGTATGAACCTCTTTATATATTTCATATACCTTTCTTCCTTTAATACTCCTCTCCCACTCTTCTTGCCATAACTTTTTTCCAAATTTTTTCATTTTTGTTTTGATCTTGCACTTTGTTTATATCCTATACCTATCTCACTTAACCTTTGTTTATATCCTATACCTATCTCACTTAGTTACAGCTTTTGCTGTCTCTTCTGCCTCTTCATTCCTGCAATCCCTACATGCGCCTTAACCCAATGTAGGTGAACCTTCATATTTTCTTCTATTATAATCTCCTTAATTTCTTCTACTATCTTTCCTTTAAATTTAATTGATCTTAGCGATTCTAAAGCACTCTTAGAATCCGTATGTACATCAAATTCCTTAATATTCCCTTCTCTCATTCTCTGTATGGCTATTTTCAAAATATGCATATAACTTAAATATCTTTAAATAGTAACGAAGGGTGGGAAAGTTCGGAGTTGATAGATGTCGTTGGTACGCTCCTCCGCTAAAGGTACAAATGCTCTTCAGGTGGCACCAGATCTTGAGTCTCTATGTTGAGCTAAGGGAAATATCTGTAAACAGTATTTTTTTTACATTTGAAGGTTCAAATAAGGAGAACGTAGTTTTTTTTTTAATTTTGTCGCAGTTAATTATTTACGAGGCATTAAATTATCGATATCTAAGACTACTAAATTAAAATTGTTTGAAAGAATTAAATTAAGTAAAAGGAAAATATTTTTGAAAAACACATTAATTGCATTTTAAGATCTATTTTCAAATGCAGAAAATATAATTCAAAAATATGAATTTGCTAATCTTATATTAGAAAAGTACTGAGTGGAAAATTCCCTATTATTTAACATTTTTCCCCGTTGTTGTAACATTGGCGACAATTGTCTTGGAGACATTAACCCAACCACACTACCAGTTTTGTTGACTTCTTTATTAAGGGTTGCTGAGCTAACATTTTTTTTTCCTTTTGAGGGGACAGCACATGAACACCCATCCATACCATAGCCGGAATTCGATTCTAAACCTAAAGCAGTTGCTTATTACGATAAATCCTGTACAATGTAAGTATAACTGAACATTAAGACTGAAGATCTACAATGTTCTACTGCCTCAAAGACTAAACAATAACTTCTAACCCCACAGATGTACTCGTGCGATAGTCAACGTTTCCTAAAAGTGTAAACACGACTAGATATTTTTCCTTGTTAACTTTTGAAATAAAGTATTGTAAACTGCCTGCGGTTGTTTGATCGTAAACCACAAACACCTTTGATTACCCTAGTGGACTCTTGTGTATTTAATGTGGATAACTCAAAGGGAACTATTTATAGTTAGAATTTATGTTCGTATTTTGAAGTCGACGTAAACATCTCAAGAAAAAGGAATAGTTTCCATCGGGTCTTGTCTGTGATCAACGGATTTATTTTATGTTATTATATATATATATATATATATATATATATATATATATATACGTACGTGCGTACATACATATATTGACCCAGGAATCGTCACACGGAATATTCACACTGTGAAAATCATTTTTACAAAATGATTAGTGCTGCCATCTGCAATCAGAATAAAGAAATTCAATCTCTTTATAGAAAGCGGTCAGAGGATTGGTGGTCACATCTATTGGCGAGACTGAGAACTAAATACTCATAATTTAATGATTGAAAAATTTTATAAATTTCACACAAAAATCTGAAAAATTTCAAAGGGGAGATTTCTTACAAACAAATATACACAAAACTTTTAGTTTTAAAAGAAATCTTAATAATATTGATGTAATTAATTTTCAAACAGCTGTATATTTACATTAAACTTTAAATAAATTCTATGAATGATTTTTAGACTGTTATTTCTAACAAATAAACATCGCAGAATATCATACAATAATACAATTTCACATAAAGTTACATCATATAACATTAAAATTATGCATTATAGAATTTTTTGCAATTTATTGGTATTTTTTGTGACTTGAAAGAACGGAGTAAAATTGAACCAAAAGACTTCAAATTTAATAATTATAATGATAATAATAGTTTATTGTATTCTTTAGAACTCATTGTTCTATAAAATTTAAAATAAAAATTAGTCCTTGAGAAAATTGAAATATTTATATAATTAGCGAATAAAAACAAGTGAAACATTTCCCTTTTATTTTCTTCTATTTTGAAAAAGTTTTTTAAAGAAATATGAGGTTTTCAGTTTGTCGTTTATATCATTCATTTATAGCAGAAAGAAAAATGCTAAATTACTATTTTCGCTGATTGAGTATTAGCTATTTTAGGCTGAAAAACCAACAAAATTATTATCCTGAAGCAGAAAAGAATAAACAACCATTTTTTTTTAAATTTGTCAGCCTGTAAAAAAAATGCCTTAACCATACGGATCCCCTGAATCGAAATTTAAACCTTCCTAAAATTATTGGCTTTTTGAAAAAGAACTAAAAGCCTGTGGTGATAGAAAAGGAAAGTTCCTTTTCCCGTAATTGATAAGTTTTCTGATATCGGTTCTGTAAATATCATTAGCACCTTAAACAAAGATATGATATAAAAATTGTCGTGAATCACTAGTAAAACTTACCTTTATTTTTCAGTTACTCAGTTCATTAATCGTATATTGTTTAACAATATGGAGACACGGCCACAACTTTACAGAGTTAACTATATTTTTTTCTTCGCTTTAAAATACGTTTGAGACAGAACTCAAGACCTCCCATTTTCCAGAAAGGAACTTTGCAATTTTACCGCAGTAGCTATCCCCACCATCTCTAATCTATGCCAACATCTAATACGTAGGATCTATGATGCTGCCATCTATATCCAGAAATTTGAACGATTTGTATAATGTAATATATATGTATATATACACTGCTGGCCACCCAAATTGCAACACCAAGAAAGACAAGAGATATCACAACAAAATTTATTTTGTAGATAACTTGTTGACCAAGTATCAAATGATTAAATTTATAGACTTCTGTGAAGTGTGGTTCCTGCCAAAATCAGTAGCCAAAGAAGCCGCCATTGTTGGAGATCACCGCTGCCACACGCCTCGGCATTGATTCAAAGAGACTTTGGATGAGTTCTTGGGGTACAGCAGACCAAGCAGCTTCCACACGTTGCCAAAGTTGATCCCTAAGTCTAGCTTGGATTATATTACTCAGGGGATTTATAAATTTTTGGCAGTTTGTAATAAAAGGTTACCTCCGTTTTGCAGACAGCAGTGGAATCGAGTACGGGCAGGCTACCTCGCATCACATGGTTGGCCTTTGTTGCTCCTTGGTGAGTCACTCGTCTCGTTGGATGGCGCGGCAATATTTCTGGTGATTAGGCATGCGATCTGGCCTTCCGTAGAGGGGATTCGATGATCATCTGTGATTCAGTCGTCTCACTGGATGATGCGGCATTACCTCTGGTGATTATCAGGACTCTAGAGCAGGGTGGGTTCCTTTCCACAGGAGACTTTTATTCAGCTACTACTCATCGTTGACTCGCAGGGGTGGGGTCAGGCAACCTCTTTCGGCTTCAGTATCAGGCCTTACGTTCGTCTAGTTCCTCCCTTTGCCTTAACATTTATGTCATAGCGGTCTTCGATTACTCGGTGAATACGTGCGCAGAGTCAGGGCACGATCTAGCAGATACTCTCTGTCAAAAACGAAATCTCTCTCTCTTTTTTCTCATCTTCTTCTCTGTTATTATTTAATTTCGCCGTTCCTCCCTTTTAATTCCATTGGTCAACCCCCTTACGTCATTTTTCTACTCTTATTTTTATTCGTTTATTCTAACCCCCTAAGTCTTCTTTACTGACCACTCCGAGTGAGGGGTATTTCTCATTAAATAATTCGGCCTTCGACGCTCCCATGCTCTTCTTCGAATTTTGTTTTCTTAGAAAATCTCGTTTATGTAGGGCCATTTTATCTCCGTCAACAATCACTCTTTTCACTTATTGTTCCTTTTCGTTGCCCTGTCTTTTTAACTGCTCTCTTTTCAATCTCTTTCCCCTCTTCTGGGCTTTTTGTAACGCTTGGCGCTACCTCATTCTTTCGTTTCTGATCCCATTTGTCCGACTTAATTAGTTCGTCTGCTTCCCAAACTCTTTAGAATGTCGCACCCCACGACACTTATTACCAATATTACCCGGATTATCTGGATTTGCCCCAGTTAGTCCGGATAAACGGATGTTTTACTCTACAATTACTGGATTAAGATCTTTTCACTAGAAAATCCCCTCTTTTCTTCGTAAAAGAAGCTCTTCCCAAAATTTATAAATAAATTTATAAGTATGACGGTTGTGAAACACAAACTCATAAGGAAAATCATAACCAACAATGACATCGCAGATGTGTCAGATGACACCTCAGACCTTCCTAATATTACTCATCAGCAATGCGAAATTTTTCTCTCAGCAGTCTTCTAAATCGCAGATTACCACATACATATCAACGAACTGTGTTTTGCTTTTGCCTTCTTCATATGAAAGCAGACGTTTGAATCAAGAGCATTTAGCTTTTAAAATATAAAATTTTTCAGTTGTTAATTTTTTATAGGGAATGGAGTTTTTGATGTCTAAAAATTAAAAATGCCTCTTTTTGAACAAAATATGGTTGAATGTTAACAGTGCAACCGCAGCAGATTCACATAGCATCACTATTTAACGCGGTTGCTCAGATGCTTATAATGTCAGATATTACCGTCGGGATACATAGATGCCGTTTTTAATGGTTAACGTTTGGGATTAGACGTAAGTCGAACAGTTTTAGAAGTCTTTCATAAACTGTGTCAAAACTAATAAGAAATTTTGACTCAATATTCCCTCAATAATTTAAAGGAACAGCGAAAAACATGTTTACCGATATCTGTTTATTATTCTTTCAAAATACTCACTCATTATTCGCATAATGTGAGTAACACAGCTTTGAAAATATGCCTCTTGCCCAGCTCACCACTCACCATAAATTATGGTGAGTGGTGTTTTATATATCCTGTAATGACTGTCTTCAATCCGACTCAGAGATATTTTGCCGAAAATTCTGACATGTGTATGACAGGATATTTTCATTATAAAACAAAAAGACTGGTTAACTGAACCTGGACTACTTTACACATATCAGGTCTTTACGAAGAAATAATGTTATTCTCCACCGATATAGTAACTCTAAACAGGAGTAGTGTAAGTTGTGTCAATTATATTGAAAAATAGCTGCTAGGGGCAGGGCCGCCCAGAGAGGGGGGCAACTGGGGCACTTTGCCCTAGGCCCCCCAACTGCCGGAGGGGCCCCAAAAAATGTAAAAAAAAATATCTATTAGATTTCCTCCGAAAGAAAATTCTGAAACTTGTACCCTACTTCAAAATTCAAAACAATCTCCTGAAAAAAGGGCCCCCCCCCCCAAAAAAAAAAAAAAATTATTTGTTAATGAGATTTCTCTTACTACAAAATAGTCTTCTGAAAAATAGTTTTGGGGCCCCCAACAGAAGTTTGTCCCAGGCCCCGTAAAGTCTCTGGGCGGCCCTGGCGAGGGGACAAACTCTGCTATCGCGTCTCTTCTAGTTAGCAAGGTCAAAGAACACACACATGATCAGTCAGCAGAGACTTTCTTGTTGAATTTAAATGCTTCAATACCAGAAGAGGAGTTTGCAAAGCAATTTACTCCGACCTTTCGAAGACCTTTAAGAAACTAAAAGTAGAAACTGATTTAATGTTCCAGTGTTTAAACATAGAAGAATTACAAAACTACTTTTGTAAACAAAGATATAAAGTGGAAATCTGTTGTTAAAAAGTCTGCATGGTTGAGAGGATTTTAGGAGTGTTTAAGAGAGATCTGTAAAATCCTGCCCGTAAAAGATACTTAGGAGATAATCGTTGACGTTTGTAGAGCTAGAAAAAACACTGGCGTAGGTGATGGCCGTTTTATACTCTAGGGTCTAGGCTGTTGACATTTATTTACTCGGACCTATATGAAACAGAACATTTGACACCTGATCAATTTTGATTGGTCTCAGATTACTTTCATCAAGTCAAGCGGCATATGAATATTTTTCCTCGAAGCAAACCTGGTGTCGCGCATTACGACATCAACAAAGATTATTCGAAGAATGTGTAAGAAGTAGAAACAGACTACTTTCTGGAACATAAATTAGCCCCTTGATCACAACAAGAAAAAAGATTCAACCAGCATAAAAGAAGGGCAAATAGTGCACAAAGGGACGATCCCCAGTCTATGTGATGGAAAAAAAACCTTTATGGAAAGGACGGTAAACCCAGGTCTTGCATAATACGATTGCCTACTAGAGTTCACCTTAGGCGACCAATTCAACTACTACATCCTCTAGAAATAGACTTTGGTGTGAAAACGGCAACGAATTGAACACTGATCTTTTCTGGGCCAGAAGATGTTGCGGACTGTCCGCTGCTGTTTGACTACGGTTTCCAGCTTTCATTACGTGACTGATGAGCAGCGGGCTATTTTTAGAACAACAGAAAACTAGTTGAACTGGTTTTTGTGATCTTGATTAACGCTATAAAAACCACTCTCATTTTGATGAAATTGCGACACATTTTAAAATGCCACTGTAATATATTTTGTTCTTTTTAAACCGGTGGCTGATATGTAACGTAGCATCGTAATGCAGTATTCGTGGCGAGCGTTGCATTACAAGTGCATCCATGTTTTTTCACGAACGCTTCTTTTGAATGCTCGGCTCAAAAGGTGCTCCACTTCTGTCGGTTCACTTGTGACCGGCAATGACTCGTACTGTAACTATCAAAATGATTCTCGAAAAAAACCGACAGCCGAGTGAAGCACGATTGCTCGAATTAAGCAGCTCGGCTCGTCACTCGCCTTGCGACACTGACTACCGAAATCTCGTTGCAACCTTACATTACACTACAACGTTTTCTTAGAAAGTTAGTCAACTGTAGAGGAAAAGAGTGCGTATCGCACCATTCCTGAGTTGAATTTATTTATATGAAGTAGTAAAATGCTGATATTAATCGATGATCAGAAGCTCGGGCTTGAAACTGAGATCGGAAAAGAAAGCAGGAAAGTAATTTAAAGAATTACTTCAATTTGTATATTGAATCCGAATAGAAACTGCTAGCTTAATAAATAACAGGGACATTCTGCTACTAGAAAAGCAAAAACAAAAAATGGAGTTTTAAATGTTTAAGTACAGATTTACTTCGTTATTCCTCTCGTAAAATTTGAGTGTTTGAGAAACCTAAAGACTAAATGAAGCCAAACTGATTTGAAGCCGGACTTTGGACGTTTTCATATGACATGAAAGTACTTCTGAATAAAATTTAGGTATGTCACTAACTTAGCGTGAAAATTACGTCACATAAAAAATATAGACAGGCACTAAATCCAAACAGTACGAAAATGGTCAGTTTTCGTTCCCAGGCTTGTAACGACCGTTTGCCTAAATTCGAGCCCAGGTCAAACCCAAAATTTGGCGAAAGTTTTTTTTACTGCCTTTATCACTCATTTGCCTCCCTTCTTTTTTAAACGAAAGACTTACAAATAAGCGTGTACTCCAAAATTTAGGAGACCTCAGAAAATTAACTTTCTTTATTAACAGAACAAAAAATGATTGATTTAGATTTTTGTTGTACGAAATCAATTCCTAATCCTTCTTTTCAAATGATATGTAATAACGTACTCTCCGTGAACTTAAAATATTTTAATACCGACCCTCACTTTATAATTCTGGTGACTATTTGAAAAACATATAAGCAGAGTTGCTTGAATTCTTCATTAAAAAATGTAAAAATAAATAAAAACATTAGAGACTTAAAATGATGTGTCAAATTTGTCTAGGCTAGTGATTCTTAACCTCTTAATGTCTAGGCTTTTCCTTAGATGACCTTCAAACCATATCCCCCTGCCCTTCTCCTCCTTGAATATCACTCATGATCTCCCCAGGGGACGTTTTTAATGACCTATCAAGTACATTAGGCTACAAAAAAAGAACAATGAAATGCTACAAAACAGCAGTTAACATTCATGATCCTTGACTGCAAGTCATTCTATAAGTGTCATCATTAATTTTGTGCGGAATCATGCTCTCAAGCACTATATTGTCTTAACGTTGTACTTCACTTATTTGCGTAATTCTCGTCTTCAACTCGAAAACCGAGTGTACCTAAATATTTTGCAATGGAAAAACGAAACAAAATAAAGGATTTATAAACAGGGAGAGTGAGCTGGGGGGACACAGATTCTGTAATAAAGTTCAACCAATAAAAATATTAAAGATTACTTATTTAAAAACTCATTTAAAAGGAAAATTAATGAATATATCTCAAGCCAAAATAAAGGCATGTAGTAAGCATGTGGCTATTATTAGAAAGATTTTTTCTGAATTAACTGTCAACTTCACGAATAATGGAAGCGAGTCCTTAGATGTGCTAGTCACAAGATGTGTAACTAAATTAACGTAAGGCAATGAATTTATATAAATTTCAGAGCAGTCTTCTATTGCAATGCAGAACTAGTTCTGATAGACATTCAAGATAAAAATAATATTACTTAAACAGAATTTAGAGAAAATATATAAAGTTGTTCGAAAGATAACGGTACAAATTTCAATGTAAATAAGAATCTTTTTTAATAACAAATGCACTTAAAGTAATTTGAAATGCCCTCATTTTATAGTTCTTATACAGAAGTGTTGTTCTCTCAGTTGTATTTTATACTAGCCGGGCTTCGCCTAGCTACGCTCAAGCCATCCGTGTAACATATTTATGTACTTCAGGCCCCACAAAAGAAAAAAGGCCTATAAATGTGTTAAATTCAAGTCAATTTTCATTCCCCTCGCTGCCAACAGATGGCTGCACCACTGCACATATTGTATATACATGATTTAATTTCTCAGAGGGATGACGCTTCATTAGAATCGAAATATCTCTAAAACTATTGAATTAACAGAATAAATGTACGCAGAAAAATTATCAGTTTTCGAAGCTCTTTCCAAATATGTAACATTTATGTACTTTCATGAGAAAAAAGAATACACCGATTCCTGTATTTGTCGGCCACTTTTTTTTGAGGATGAGTACGACCCTTTCGCGTTACGGTCACGTGATCTTGACAAACACCGCTGTTACTTTATTAATATAGATTATTTCCAAGTATTTTAAGAATGAAATAAGCTAAATTAAATTAATAAATGTGAGAAATGGATAAGAACTGAATTAGAAAAATGACAGTGAAGATCAATATTATGAGGATATGATTCCGCACTATACAAAAATGTGCACCAAAATCTAGCCATTAATATTTATAAATCCATTGACAATGAATCACTCATAAACCTAGCCGATTGCGACCATGCTGATCCTATTTTTCCAGTCATATTTCTTATCAATTTTTAAGTTTAGAGTTAAAAAAATAAGAGATTGTATTTGATATGCAAACTAATAGTATAGCTTGAAAAATCTTTCGATGTTCGATAATCCTAAGAGATGACGCAACATATTGGAAGTTTTTTTTTGTCTAACTCGGAGGCATTCACCTTTTGTTATTCACCACGATTTACTACTTTATTATGGGAGCCCCCTATAGGTGAGCCAGTATTTCCCCCTATGAGGAGGACGACACGGAAACGACCAAGCCTTATTCGGGATTTGAACCCAAGCCCAGTGCGTGGCAGCTCAGTGCGTGCTACTACTACACCATGTGGGCGGCAGAGCATAGCTTGACACGGACGCTATTTGAACAACATAATGGGAGTAACTTCCACAACTTTCAACTCCAATGTTTAATGACAGATGGCACCAACACTTTTGAAAATCCATTTAAGAAAATAAATAATTCTCAAGCAACATGTCGCCCTTCTGTCTACGATTTGATATTAGATATTAACATTAACTCACAAAAAAATATTCTTGGCCCCTGCCAATATTAAAAAAAAAACCTTTAAAAGACAAAAAAAATATTCTTTATGCTCCTACCCTTAAGGCTGCTATGTACTAACCCCATTGAATTCGCTCACCTCAATGTTAACCTATGGAGAAAATTTGTCCACGGATTGCCGACTTGGATTCAAAGATTTTTTTTTTTAAAAATTATACTGCGTCATAGAGAAAGAAAACTTTACATTTGTGTACATTTTTCGTTTTTTTAGAAAAATGCAATTAATATTTTAAAATTTAAATTATTCGGGGAAAAATCTGGTATAGTGTGTTTTAAACGCTCTTAAATTCCTTCGGTGGACTAAATTTATAAAATGAATCCTGTAGCGCTTTGCAGAAAAGTTCAGGCTATCTGACAATACCAGTTTTATTTGATTATCAGCATTTACGTACCTGAAAATAGTTGACAAAAATATATTTTACATAAAAAAAATTGGGGGGGGCAGCGCTTAACCCCCCTATAGAGAGAGAGCCTTTACAATCCATCAAAATGTCAATCCTATGGGGGGAAATTCTCGAACTGTCAACTGGACTCCTCCCATACCCAAGAGTCTGCAAGAAGAGGAAAAGGGAAATACAATTTTTTTCTTAGTACATAGCAGCCTTAAACTCTCTTTCCTTTAGTTAATATCTTTAATTTGTTTTCCGGCCACTAAGTAGCGGAGTTAGTCCCTTCTGGGATAAACACCAAAATTTAAATAACGAACTCTCGGATGCTAGTATTTAATTTTCTAACGACTTTCCTATCAATTTGATTTCTCTTTCTCGCAATAACTGCTACATTTTTGCACTAGTGGAGTAAACTGTGATACACGGCTTGGTCTAGTAATCGCAGCTGCACTCATCTTTCCAGTTGGTCCTATTAGCCATGACCCGCTGTAGAAAGGGAAACCCTCGGTGTGATAGACAGTTATCGGACAGAATGGACAAAATCCTGGTAAAAATTCTGTTCGACTCTTATCAACCAATAGTGTGCAAGATATTTTAAGACGTCAAACAACTTGGCCTAGTATTCGCAGTTGGACTCATCTTTCCAATTGGTTCTATTAGCCATGACCCGCTGTAGAAAAGGAAACCCTCGGTGTGATAGACAGTTATCGGACAGAATGGACAAAATCCTGGTAAAAATTCTGTTCGACTCTTATCAACCAATAGTGTGCAAGATATTTTAAGACGTCAAACAACTTGGCCTAGTATTCGCAGTTGGACTCATCTTTCGAATTGGTTCTATTAGCCATGACCCGCTGTAGAAAAGGAAACCCTCGGTGTGATAGACAGTTATCGGACAGAATGGACAAAATCCTGGTAAAAATCCTGTTCGACTCTTATCAACCAATAGTGTGCAAGAGAGTTTAAGACGTCAAACAACTTGACCTAGTAATCGCAGTTGCACTCAGCTTTAAAATTGGATCTATTAGCCATGATCCGCTGTAGAAAGGGAAACCCTCGGTGTGATAGACAGTTATCAGACAGAATGGACAAAATCCTGGTAAAAATCATGTTCGACTCTTATCAACCAATAGTGTGCAAGATATTTTAAGACGTCAAACAACTTGGCCTAGTATTCGCAGTTGGACTCATCTTTCCAATTGGTTCTATTAGCCATGACCCGCTGTAGAAAAGGAAACCCTCGGTGTGATAGACAGTTATCGGACAGAATGGACAAAATCCTGGTAAAAATCATGTTCGACTCTTATCAACCAATAGTGTGCAAGAGAGTTTAAGACGTCAAACAACTTGACCTAGTAATCGCAGTTGCACTCAGCTTTCCAATTGGATCTATTAGCCATGACCCGCTGTAGAAAGGGAAACACTCGGTGTGATAGACAGTTATCGGACAGAATGGACAAAATCCTGGTAAAAATCCTGTTCGACTCTTATCAACCAATAGTGTGCAAGATATTTTAAGACGTCAAACAACTTGGCCTAGTATTCGCAGTTGGACTCATCTTTCCAATTGGTTCTATTAGCCATGACCCGCTGTAGAAAAGGAAACCCTCGGTGTGATAGACAGTTATTGGACAGAATGGACAAAATCCTGGTAAAAATTCTGTTCGACTCTTATCAACCAATAGTGTGCAAGATATTTTAAGACGTCAAACAACTTGGCCTAGTATTCGCAGTTGGACTCATCTTTTGAATTGGTTCTATTAGCCATGACCCGCTGTAGAAAAGGAAACCCTCGGTGTGATAGACAGTTATCGGACAGAATGGACAAAATCCTGGTAAAAATCATGTTCGACTCTTATCAACCAATAGTGTGCAAGAGAGTTTAAGACGTCAAACAACTTGACCTAGTAATCGCAGTTGCACTCAGCTTTCCAATTGGATCTATTAGCCATGACCCGCTGTAGAAAGGGAAACCCTCGGTGTGATAGACAGTTATCGGACGAATGGACAAAATCCTGGTAAAAATCCTGTTCGACTCTTATCAACCAATAGTGTGCAAGATATTTTAAGACGTCAAACAACTTGGCCTAGTATTCGCAGTTGGACTCATCTTTCCAATTGGTTCTATTAGCCATGACCCGATGTAGAAAAGGAAACCCTCGGTGTGATAGACAGTTATCGGACAGAATGGACAAAATCCTGGTAAAAATCATGTTCGACTCTTATCAACCAATAGTGTGCAAGAGAGTTTAAGACGTCAAACAACTTGACCTAGTAATCGCAGTTGCACTCAGCTTTCCAATTGGATCTATTAGCCATGACCCGCTGTAGAAAGGGAAACCCTCGGTGTGATAGACAGTTATCGGACGAATGGACAAAATCCTGGTAAAAATCCTGTTCGACTCTTATCAACCAATAGTTGCAAGATATTTTAAGACGTCAAACAACTTGGCCTAGTATTCGCAGTTGGACTCATCTTTCCAATTGGTTCTATTAGCCATGACCCGCTGTAGAAAAGGAAACCCTCGGTGTGATAGACAGTTATCGGACAGAATGGACAAAATCCTGGTAAAAATTCTGTTCGACTCTTATCAACCAATAGTGTGCAAGATATTTTAAGACGTCAAACAACTTGGCCTAGTATTCGCAGTTGGACTCATCTTTTGAATTGGTTCTATTAGCCATGACCCGCTGTAGAAAAGGAAACCCTCGGTGTGATAGACAGTTATCGGACAGAATGGACAAAATCCTGGTAAAAATCATGTTCGACTCTTATCAACCAATAGTGTGCAAGAGAGTTTAAGACGTCAAACAACTTGACCTAGTAATCGCAGTTGCACTCAGCTTTCCAATTGGATCTATTAGCCATGACCCGCTGTAGAAAGGGAAACCCTCGGTGTGATAGACAGTTATCGGACGAATGGACAAAATCCTGGTAAAAATCCTGTTCGACTCTTATCAACCAATAGTGTGCAAGATATTTTAAGACGTCAAACAACTTGGCCTAGTATTCGCAGTTGGACTCATCTTTCCAATTGGTTCTATTAGCCATGACCCGATGTAGAAAAGGAAACCCTCGGTGTGATAGACAGTTATCGGACAGAATGGACAAAATCCTGGTAAAAATCATGTTCGACTCTTATCAACCAATAGTGTGCAAGAGAGTTTAAGACGTCAAACAACTTGACCTAGTAATCGCAGTTGCACTCAGCTTTCCAATTGGATCTATTAGCCATGACCCGCTGTAGAAAGGGAAACCCTCGGTGTGATAGACAGTTATCGGACGAATGGACAAAACCCTGGTAAAAATCCTGTTCGACTCTTATCAACCAATAGTGTGCAAGATATTTTAAGACGTCAAACAACTTGGCCTAGTATTCGCAGTTGGACTCATCTTTCCAATTGGTTCTATTAGCCATGACCCGCTGTAGAAAAGGAAACCCTCGGTGTGATAGACAGTTATCGGACAGAATGGACAAAATCCTGGTAAAAATTCTGTTCGACTCTTATCAACCAATAGTGTGCAAGATATTTTAAGACGTCAAACAACTTGGCCTAGTATTCGCAGTTGGACTCATCTTTCGAATTGGTTCTATTAGCCATGACCCGATGTAGAAAAGGAAACCCTCGGTGTGATAGACAGTTATCGGACAGAATGGACAAAATCCTGGTAAAAATCATGTTCGACTCTTATCAACCAATAGTGTGCAAGAGAGTTTAAGACGTCAAACAACTTGACCTAGTAATCGCAGTTGCACTCAGCTTTCCAATTGGATCTATTAGCCATGACCCGCTGTAGAAAGGGAAACCCTCGGTGTGATAGACAGTTATCGGACGAATGGACAAAATCCTGGTAAAAATCCTGTTCGACTCTTATCAACCAATAGTGTGCAAGATATTTTAAGACGTCAAACAACTTGGCCTAGTATTCGCAGTTGGACTCATCTTTCCAATTGGTTCTATTAGCCATGACCCGATGTAGAAAAGGAAACCCTCGGTGTGATAGACAGTTATCGGACAGAATGGACAAAATCCTGATAAAAATCATGTTCGACTCTTATCAACCAATAGTGTGCAAGAGAGTTTAAGACGTCAAACAACTTGACCTAGTAATCGCAGTTGCACTCAGCTTTCCAATTGGATCTATTAGCCATGACCCGCTGTAGAAAGGGAAACACTCGGTGTGATAGACAGTTATCGGACAGAATGGACAAAATCCTGGTAAAAATCCTGTTCGACTCTTATCAACCAATAGTGTGCAAGATATTTTAAGACGTCAAACAACTTGGCCTAGTATTCGCAGTTGGACTCATCTTTCCAATTGGTTCTATTAGCCATGACCCGCTGTAGAAAAGGAAACCCTCGGTGTGATAGACAGTTATTGGACAGAATGGACAAAATCCTGGTAAAAATTCTGTTCGACTCTTATCAACCAATAGTGTGCAAGATATTTTAAGACGTCAAACAACTTGGCCTAGTATTCGCAGTTGGACTCATCTTTTGAATTGGTTCTATTAGCCATGACCCGCTGTAGAAAAGGAAACCCTCGGTGTGATAGACAGTTATCGGACAGAATGGACAAAATCCTGGTAAAAATCATGTTCGACTCTTATCAACCAATAGTGTGCAAGAGAGTTTAAGACGTCAAACAACTTGACCTAGTAATCGCAGTTGCACTCAGCTTTCCAATTGGATCTATTAGCCATGACCCGCTGTAGAAAGGGAAACCCTCGGTGTGATAGACAGTTATCGGACGAATGGACAAAAACCTGGTAAAAATCCTGTTCGACTCTTATCAACCAATAGTGTGCAAGATATTTTAAGACGTCAAACAACTTGGCCTAGTATTCGCAGTTGGACTCATCTTTCCAATTGGTTCTATTAGCCATGACCCGATGTAGAAAAGGAAACCCTCGGTGTGATAGACAGTTATCGGACAGAATGGACAAAATCCTGGTAAAAATCATGTTCGACTCTTATCAACCAATAGTGTGCAAGAGAGTTTAAGACGTCAAACAACTTGACCTAGTAATCGCAGTTGCACTCAGCTTTCCAATTGGATCTATTAGCCATGACCCGCTGTAGAAAGGGAAACCCTCGGTGTGATAGACAGTTATCGGACGAATGGACAAAATCCTGGTAAAAATCCTGTTCGACTCTTATCAACCAATAGTTGCAAGATATTTTAAGACGTCAAACAACTTGGCCTAGTATTCGCAGTTGGACTCATCTTTCCAATTGGTTCTATTAGCCATGACCCGCTGTAGAAAAGGAAACCCTCGGTGTGATAGACAGTTATCGGACAGAATGGACAAAATCCTGGTAAAAATTCTGTTCGACTCTTATCAACCAATAGTGTGCAAGATATTTTAAGACGTCAAACAACTTGGCCTAGTATTCGCAGTTGGACTCATCTTTTGAATTGGTTCTATTAGCCATGACCCGCTGTAGAAAGGGAAACCCTCGGTGTGATAGACAGTTATCGGACAGAATGGACAAAATCCTGGTAAAAATCATGTTCGACTCTTATCAACCAATAGTGTGCAATAGAGTTTAAGACGTCAAACAACTTGACCTAGTAATCGCAGTTGCACTCAGCTTTCCAATTGGATCTATTAGCCATGACCCGCTGTAGAAAGGGAAACCCTCGGTGTGATAGACAGTTATCGGACGAATGGACAAAATCCTGGAAAAATCCTGTTCGACTCTTATCAACCAATAGTGTGCAAGATATTTTAAGACGTCAAACAACTTGGCCTAGTATTCGCAGTTGGACTCATCTTTCCAATTGGTTCTATTAGCCATGACCCGATGTAGAAAAGGAAACCCTCGGTGTGATAGACAGTTATCGGACAGAATGGACAAAATCCTGGTAAAAATCATGTTCGACTCTTATCAACCAATAGTGTGCAAGAGAGTTTAAGACGTCAAACAACTTGACCTAGTAATCGCAGTTGCACTCAGCTTTCCAATTGGATCTATTAGCCATGACCCGCTGTAGAAAGGGAAACCCTCGGTGTGATAGACAGTTATCGGACGAATGGACAAAATCCTGGTAAAAATCCTGTTCGACTCTTATCAACCAATAGTGTGCAAGATATTTTAAGACGTCAAACAACTTGGCCTAGTATTCGCAGTTGGACTCATCTTTCCAATTGGTTCTATTAGCCATGACCCGCTGTAGAAAAGGAAACCCTCGGTGTGATAGACAGTTATCGGACAGAATGGACAAAATCCTGGTAAAAATTCTGTTCGACTCTTATCAACCAATAGTGTGCAAGATATTTTAAGACGTCAAACAACTTGGCCTAGTATTCGCAGTTGGACTCATCTTTCGAATTGGTTCTATTAGCCATGACCCGATGTAGAAAAGGAAACCCTCGGTGTGATAGACAGTTATCGGACAGAATGGACAAAATCCTGGTAAAAATCATGTTCGACTCTTATCAACCAATAGTGTGCAATAGAGTTTAAGACGTCAAACAACTTGACCTAGTAATCGCAGTTGCACTCAGCTTTCCAATTGGATCTATTAGCCATGACCCGCTGTAGAAAGGGAAACCCTCGGTGTGATAGACAGTTATCGGACGAATGGACAAAATCCTGGTAAAAATCCTGTTCGACTCTTATCAACCAATAGTGTGCAAGATATTTTAAGACGTCAAACAACTTGGCCTAGTATTCGCAGTTGGACTCATCTTTCCAATTGGTTCTATTAGCCATGACCCGATGTAGAAAAGGAAACCCTCGGTGTGATAGACAGTTATCGGACAGAATGGACAAAATCCTGGTAAAATCATGTTCGACTCTTATCAACCAATAGTGTGCAAGAGAGTTTAAGACGTCAAACAACTTGACCTAGTAATCGCAGTTGCACTCAGCTTTCCAATTGGATCTATTAGCCATGACCCGCTGTAGAAAGGGAAACCCTCGGTGTGATAGACAGTTATCGGACAGAATGGACAAAATCCTGGTAAAAATCCTGTTCGACTCTTATCAACCAATAGTGTGCAAGATATTTTAAGACGTCAAACAACTTGGCCTAGTATTCGCAGTTGGACTCATCTTTCCAATTGGTTCTATTAGCCATGACCCGCTGTAGAAAAGGAAACCCTCGGTGTGATAGACAGTTATCGGACAGAATGGACAAAATCCTGGTAAAAATCATGTTCGACTCTTATCAACCAATAGTGTGCAAGAGAGTTTAAGACGTTAAAACAACTTGACCTAGTAATCGCAGTTGCACTCAGCTTTCCAATTGGATCTATTAGCCATGACCCGCTGTAGAAAGGGAAACCCACGGTGTGATAGACAGTTATCGGACGAATGGACAAAACCCTGGTAAAAATCCTGTTCGACTCTTATCAACCAATAGTGTGCAAGAGATTTTAAGACGTCAAACAACTTTTCTCACTTGTTTTTCAGATATTTAAATTTCAGAAGCACAGCAAACATGACGGACTCTCAGAACGTATTTGGAAAGTGTAATTCAGAAATGGAATCGTTTTTCAGATACATCCTTCAGAAAATAAAATTTAACTGCGGCACCCATTTGATTTAAGATTAAATTTGCGAGTGAAACTTATAAAGAAGGTAACTAAATTTCTAAGTTAGTTTGCTAGTCTATATATATTAAACAGTTCCGTAACTGACTGACATACAACTCACAGACCAAACAGCTGGACCTAAAGGGCTGAAATTTTGCATGGCGATTCTTCTTATAATGTAGGGGTGCACTAAGAAAGATTTTTGAAAAAGGCTTCTTAGATTTTATTAAATTAAATTTTTAAGCTGTTTTAGTAACTTTTTTTAAGCTTGCATTTAAAGTAATAATTTGAGGGTTATAAAATTTATATCACGACAAAGATCACAAAAATTCCCTTAAAATGAAATCTTTTTCGAATCTTTACCTCCAATTTCTGACTTTTTGTGAATTTCTAAAATTAATTTTTAGAATTCAATTTATTAAATGCTGATCACGTGATTTCTTTTTCTGGCACTTTAAATAAATTTATCGTCACGTCCATAACAATGAAATAGACAAAAAAAATATTTTTTCCCTTGCTAATGCGGCAGACGATTGGACATTATCCAAAAGAATATTAAAATACAGTAAAAGATATGTTCATCAAACTGTCCTATATTAACTGTACTATATTCTTTAGTATGTCCTATTAGATTTAATTTGAATATTTTCTTCTATATTATTTTGTCTATAAAAATATCCCTTACGATTTTTTTATAAATATATTTATTTGTTTTTTTACATCATTTGTATACATTTATCGTCGTATCTATTATACATATTATATATATATTTATTTTTTTTGGCATTAATTGCCTACATTGACCGTTGTATTTAATTTGAATGTACTCCGTATCTAAGTGCAGGTTTTCAGCTAGTTATTTTCATAAATGACTAGTCTCCTATACTACCAGTGATAACTGATAACAATGAATATTCATTAAAAAACAACTAAACCTACAGAAAACCGCAACATGTGTATTACAGAAAATTGCAGTAGATTCACATTGAAAAAAAATATATTAATTTTCTGTTTCATTAAATTAATTTATCATCACGTGTATATAACGAAATAGACAAAAAAAAATTTCTTTCTAATGCGGCAGACGATTGGACATTATCCAAAAAAATATTAAAATACAAGAAAAGATATGTTCCTGAAACTGTGCTATATTAACTGTACTATATTCTTTTGTATGTTCTATTAGATTCAATTTAAATATTTTTTTCTACATTAAATTTGTCCATAAAAATATACGTTACGATTTTTTTACAATTTTTTTTTTACATCAATTGCATACATTAATCGTTTTATTTGTTATAAATATATTTATACATATTTTTGGCATTAATTGCATACATTGACCGTTGTATTTAATTTGAATGTACTCCGTAGCGAAGTACGGGTTTTCACCTAGTTAATACATAAATGTCTACAAGAACACATGTAATTTTGTATGTACTCAAAAATATTAATCCAAAAGCTATCCTGAATTTGCATAATAAAATATAAAGTTGGTTTACTGAAAAAGGGGATGCGACTAACAGCACATTTGCCCATGAGCTCCATTTATCTCAGTATGATATACAAGTTTATAATTCTTAAATATATTTACAATACTGCAATTTGTTTACATTGATACATAAAATTTCATTAATCATGTCTATAGCGATGCAACAGTAACTTATATTTAGCACTAATGATAATCATATATTTGGAGGCAAAGTTTCAATAGGATGAAAGCACCTGACACATTTAATAAATTAGCTAGCCTATTTGCGAGTAAATAAGTACAGGAATGATATTAAGTATTTTTCAGATTTGATTTTATTGTATGTTGTTAACATTTTAATTAAATTTACACTTTTCTCTGGGGTTTTATTTTTTGTTTTTAATTTTATGATTATGTTTTTTCGGTACAATTTATACAGTTCTCTGCCTGTTCATATTACGATAGGGATCCATTATTCTAGCTTTCCGGTAGTGAGCAAAGAGTTAATGAACCAGCAGGGAAAGAAATGCTTCAAGATTTTGCAGCCAAAAACATAACCTTGCAATACATTGCAACCCCAATAATAAGCAATCACGTGACTGTTAGAGCAACCCTGCAATCAGCTGTTTGACTGGTCTAGCTCGGAAATCGCGTTTCCTGAGAAATAGTCTGCGTGAGTCTTTAAGGCATGCAACCAGTTTCATAATGAAGAAGCTGAAATCGAAAGTAACTGATGAAATCGAAAGTAAGAAATCGAAAATAAGCAATTACATATGAATAAAAAGGATTGCTAAGTCTGAGCGTTTATTCAAAATCGGTATTAAGTTTAGTGGAACATTCTGATGATGAATTTGATTTAACTGGACCGTATAGAGATCAATAATTTAAAAAACTTCATACGATATGCACTTAAGAACTAATGAGAAAATGTTTCGACTGTTAAGTCATCTGCAGCCAATTTAAAACTTCCTAAACTGAATTTGAAAGAATATGATTTATTTCTACGAACATGAGTAGCGTTTTAGTTACCAATTTTCTCGCATCCATAAAGATCAGCGTTTTAAGGAGGAAGAAAAATTTCCATATCTGCTTTCCTCGCTCAAAACAAAAATGTAAGTGAAAGGCGTTAGATATCTACCGCCGAAAAAAAAGCTAAGTCTGTGTTTGGTAGAGATGACTTACTTATCGAAATATCTATAAGAGATCTACTGAGTTTGATGACAGGGCAAATATAAAATTGACTGTCCTTTGCATACAGGTGGATACGTATCTTAAATCTTTAGAAATATTGCGTGTTATGACTAACAATTTTGCTGTTATGCTGTACGCAGCCGTGAAGTTGCTACTTGTCTTGCAACAAAAATTTTAAAACCTTGGGATAGATTGTAGCGTTATGAAAGTATGGTTATTTTTCCCAAGACCTCACAGGGTGCTCGAACACAGCTGCGTGCTTATCGGAATACCATTTACAAGTTCCCATCGTTTTGAACACATGTGTGGATTCCCAGAGGATTAAAAAAACGATACCAGCAAATGCCGCCAGAATTTTTATCCTGAAAGTTAAGCCCAGGACCGGATTTCTCAAGCAAGATGTGGGAATATCTTTTTTGAAAAACAGAAGCGTCTCCTATCGCCTCGTAAAACTGTCTTTCTTAGCAATAGCTCAATGCGAGTTTGAAACTGGAGCGCAATAAAGATGGCCGAAACATTCGTCGATAAGAAGAACTGTCACCAACAAATCTGCCTTCCCCCGTTCTGGAAAAAGACGCATTTCGAGGAATCGGGATGGAAGCCGACAAAGAAAGGACCTCGAGATATAATCAGAGACTTGGAGATTTTTATTGAGACTCCCCATGTAACAGTCAGACGAAGAACCTCGTGTTTTTTAAGCTCCCGTGGGAGGCTGACCGAGTCTCGGAGCGTACTGTTGAATTACTCTGCACTTAAGTTAAAATTTACTTGATTCTTCTGTCCTATTTTAATGTTTGTTTGTTTTGTTGCTTTGTTATTAAATTTTTGTTAAGTTTTAATTTAAGCTTTAGCCTCATCATTTACAACTCGGACTCTGTTTTTCTTGGTCATTATTTTATTAATTTTAAAAAGCCTCAGAGAATAGCCTACTACGACGCCACAAGACACAGACTCAACCGAGAATCAATCTTGACTCTTCACGTTATTCAATTAAGGAAACATTAATAGAATAATCGAGGAATTTCCTTTGTAACGAAGTTGAAGGTGAACAACATCGTTCTTCGGAAGAATCTGGTTTTGTGTCTCATATCAAAAATAATAAAGAAGATCGTGATTTGCGTAAAGCTGAAATAACTTCCGCATCGGCGCTTGTTTCTTCCTTTGTGAATGTGCCGGATATGGCAAGCTGTCTCTCTTTTTTTGAAAGATTCATGCCAGTCAGGGCTGCGAAAAAGTGGCGAAAATGTCTAAAGAAAATAGGAAAGCAGCAGTTATGAAGAAAATATGCTGTTTTATATGCCTCAAAGTTGGCCATATGGTGGAAATATGATATAGTTCAGTATAATGCAAAATTTGTAAGGGAGGCATTATGCCCTTTTATGACCAGAGTTGAGTATGAAAGAGTCTTTTAAGATAGATGACAATACTTTAGATTGTTTGCTGTTCAGTCATCTCATTAAGTGCCGTTTATTTGAAGACTCTTAAGGCAAGGCATAAAAGAAAAATAAATTACATTATGACATTATTAAATGACCGATCTCACCCATCACAGTACATCGAAAAAGACCTGACCAAGAAACTTAAACTTCGTCCTATTGGGAAGGGAGTGTTATCGCAAGGACTTTTCGGAAGAGGTCAAACAGTAGAAGCAGTCCATGATCCATACGATATCCATTTAGAAAGCTTTAATAATAATTTTAATTAATATTTTGAGAATAAGTCCTCCATCAATCAAAAATCTTCTCGAATTTAATTTAGAGTCAAAGATCCAAAAATAAGATTAAAAAATAGCCCATTACTCCATCAATCACGGGATGAAAGTTGTACACCGTGCAGAAATGGTGCTGATATATGGGATAGTCCGTGGCAGGCCAATGCCAATACTCGCCCGAAAATGCGATTTGTTAAATCAGAAGTGCCATCTTCGACTTTGAAATTGTAACAGGGTGTCTGGGAGGGCTTTAAATCATTTGTATGTCCTCAATTAGTCTAATGTAATGTCAGGAAATACGAAATTGTGAATGTAAAAGAGTATACTAATCAGCGGGATTTTCTGATTAAGAATATTGTGTAATATTTGTTCTCTCTTCATCGGAAAACGCGATATTTAAAAACGTGTCATGAACGAATGGTTTAAAATTTTTAAAAAATGCAGATTTTTCATCTTTGAAGGCAGGACTAGAGTTATGTAGCTCTCGCGTCACAGCCAATGGAGTTTGTACAAGTAAATATACAAGTATTTAAGATGTACGTGTTTTTTCAGCGTGTGTTTTTTTTTTTTGTTTAAGCAGTAACTATTCTGCGAGTGCGATGGGGCTTTCAGCAGTTGTGTTAGTAGCTGCATTCGCAGCAAGTTTTTTATTTAGATGTGTTTTGGACGTATTGTCGAGCCATTAAGCTTGTATCCCTTCTTTCTTCCTGTACCTATCCCAATCTTTACCGTTCAGTTCAAGTAGGTTTTTTTCAAAATTAAAGTTCGTTAATTTTCGTCCGTTCATGACACGCTTATCTGTATTCTTTTTTGTTCAATGGTTAAATTTTGTAAATATTTTTCTTCCAATCTATTGGATCAAATCTATCCCTAATTTTTACTATGTTTTTATGTAGAATATGAAAAATAAAGGCATTTTAGTTAGCCTTCTCAAGTCTACTTTCTTGTGAATGGTTTTTTATTTCAGATAATTATGGATGGGAAAAGTTATGGTGTTTGATCCACCCAACATATTGATTAATAAGTATACCTGTAACTTAACATTAGACCTACTCTGTATTTTGTCTATATTAAGATATTTGCTTTTATTATCATACCGCAAAAATGTTCATGTGATATTCACATCTGAGAGCCGCATCCGGTATTAAATATCACGGGTAGTATTACTCATTTATGATAATACTACAAGTGCCAAATCTCTTCCTTTCTAACTTCCTATTCATCCCCTGTATGTAAAACCGATGGCGTAGAGATATAATAAGTGTCTCCATAAGTGCTAAAAATTGAAGTCAATGGCGTCGTCATTGTGGCATCTAAGTATCATGGCATAATTATTTATCAGCTGTTTTTTTCATCCATTTAAAAATGAATAAAAATTAAGAAATATCAAAAAAGTTTTTTATTGTTTTCATAAACGTTTAAATTTTTTTAACGAGGAAAGAAAAACATTGCCATTAACAACCTACCTTTTGACGGCTGACGCATCTTGGTATCCAAAATATACTTGCTAAATTGGCTTCGTTTTTTACAAAGCAAAACAGTTCTTGTGTCTCCGTGACCGAATCCAGTCTAAATAACACGAGTGGATAAAATCTTTATGAGTTCAGTAGTAGAATGGTTAGCATATTGAAAAAGGGACATATCGTACTTCAAGGCGTATGTTAGGATTCGTCCGATATTCTTGGCATATCATATAAACGATTTTACGTACCTTTATGCATAACGCACAGTGGCGTAGCTAGGGGGGTGCGGTGGGTGCGGTCCGCACCGAGCGGCACATATTTTGGGGCGGCATATTTTTTATTTAGTATTAGTTGTAAAAAACCACTTGTTCAATTCATAAGTTTACTATTCGATTTCTACGAATTAGGAATTACTATATGATTTCGAATATTTTTCCTCATCGTCAAGTCAATGTAGGGTTGAAAATATTACCTCTAAAAATTTTGCTCGGATACAGACATCAATGGTGCCGACGTCGAGTAGAAGTTCTATGTACCACTCCGCGCTCGATGTTTATTGAATGCTTAGTACCACCGTTATATGTGTACAATTTATTTGTTTATCCAAAAGAAATGACATTATTTATTTTTATTTATAAATATAAAAATATAAAATAAAACATATTTTATAAATTAGGTATATGTTTTGTTTCATAGGTGGGGAAACTGCGACCTCCGTAAGTTTCTTGTGGTCTTTATAAAAGTTGCATTTATAGGTATATCAACTTAAGCGGCCTCTTTTATTACTGCCTAATTTAAATATGGCATCCAATGGTAAAAAAAGTTCCCCACCTATAGTTTGTCTCAATTACAATTATTTATTTATGTTCGTTAATTTTTAAAAACCACCAATTGATTGACTTAGAAAGGGCGGCAAATTGGAGACCGCCCCGGGCGGCAAAAGTTCTAGCTACGCCACTGATAACACACACCACTTTTAAAGTGCCCATTGCATTCTTTGACTAGAACTGCTTTCAAAATCACCTCTCCGAACTCCTACTTCGAGATTCTTCCTATTGAACTCACCTTTAGGCGGAAGGATATATTGTTTTCTATGAATTTCGGAGACATATCGGTCCAAATTTTTGACGTAATATTCATTTCTATGAGATTCACATTTTTTTAATATATCTATAAGCATACTTGGCGGGGGAAAAAAGAAATTTAATTTTTCTTTAATTTGTGCATAAGTTCGTAAGAAAAAAAATTGATGACAGCAGACGGGTCCTTTTTGGTGGACAAAATTATAAAATTAAGGTAATAAACGCTGATTTTTTTATATTAAATTCTAAGAAAACAATCTTCCTGCTCTAATTAATACAGAATTTTACATGTCTTGAATTCGTACATTAAATTAATATTATTTAGACAAAAATTATTAAATCCTATTGAAATCGCCTTCAATAGGATTTAATCCTACTTCAATAATTTTATTTATTTATTTATTTTTATTCGGAGGCACTTCGCGTCAAGCATTCGCCTATGCTAAGCTTCAGATATAATCTATATAAATAAAACAGTTCCGTAACTGACTGACTGACTGACATACAACGCACAGACCAAACCGCTGGACGTAAAGGGCTGAAATTTTGCATGGCGATTCTTCTTATAGTGTAGGGGTGCACTAAGAAAGATTTTTAAAAAATTCTTCTTAGATGTTTTAAAATTAAACTTTTAAGCTGTTTTAGTAACTTTTTTAAAGTTTTCATTTAAAATAATAACTTGAGAGTTATAAAATTTATATCACAATAAAGATCATAAAAATTCCTTTAAAATAAAATCTTTTGTGAATCTTTATCACCATATTCTGATTTTTGGTGAATTTTTAAAGATTAATTTTTAGAATTTAATTTATTAAAAGCTGATCACGTGATTTCTTTTTCTGGTACTTAAAATAAATATATCTTTATATGCATAACAACGAAATAGACAAAAAAATATTTTTTTTCTTGCTAATGCGGCAGACGATTGGACATTAAACTCCAAAAAAAATATTAAAATGCAGTAAAAGATATGTTCCTCAAACAAGAAGAAGAATTTATTTCGAAAGGGCTTTAAATGCTAATTACTATTTCAAATGATTGTGTTAACCCTTTTTATTAAATCAGTACTCAAATATAATAGTTTGTTAATTAATTCTGATTTATTTCAATTGGTATCGCTCCCTGTACTATATTCTTTAGTATGTCCTATTAGATTTAATTTGAACATTTTCTTTTAAATTATTTTGTCTATAAAATATCCCTTACGATTTTTTTATAAATATATTTTTTTTACATCAATTGTATACATTGATCGTCGTATTTATTATAAATATATGTATATATATATATATATATATTTTGCATTAATTGCATACATTGACCGTTGTATTTAATTTGAATGTACTCCATAGCGAAGTGCGGATTTTCAGCTAGTCTTCCATATATTACAAAAAGTAAATGAAATCATATCAAGAATGAAAATTTTGTTATAATTGCTGATTATTTGGGAGATAATATGTCATTTATTTAATGTATAGCATTAATGTAATGGTATTAAAACTAATAGTTTTTACTAAAGATATACATTAATAATAGATTTTACGTTTACAACATATATTTAAGAGATATATGAAATTAAAATAAGAAATCATCTGAAGAATAAAAATTCTGTTATACAAATTTAGCCTGAACAATGCATTATTCACTTCAAAAATTTTATTTATTTATTTATTTTTATTTGGAGGCACTTCGCGTCAAGCATTCGCCTATACTAAGCTTACTGTCCATTATACTATGGGGGCACCTAGGCGGACAGGAATGCCCCCTATGAAGGGACGACACGAGCGGAGGCATCTTTCGTGGCGCGACGCTGGGATTCGATCCCAGCACCGTCAGCATCGAAAACCAGTACGCTGTACGCTAGCCCTCGCGTCAATATAGTATAAAGGATAATTTAAGTCAGTATTACGTAGTAAATCTAATTTTTATTTACTTCCAGAAAATAAATTTTTAGGTTTAATAAATTTTTATAGTTTTCTATCTATTTGAAAAACATCATTTCTCTTTTGCTGTAAATATGAGTATTTTTTTTCATTTAAAAATGCGCTTTATTTAATCAGTATTTAAAACAGTAATGAAAACAAAATAGTAGAGCATGCTAAAACCTCAGACTGTCACTATTTTATTAGATTATTTAAGACATTATTTTCTAATTTAAAAAAATTCATGGCAGAACAGTCCGCAGTGGACCAAGGCCGGCGGTACCAGCTCCGCTTTCTTGACCATGGGGTGCCATACAGCATATGTCTCAGTCAGGTGGTCAACCTGACGTGGGACCCCTGAGTTTAGTCCCCAAGCAAGCTTGGTCCTCATTTATCCCCCACACAAGTGATGAAAGGCTGAATCGACTTTGTCCAGTCGCAGGATCGAACCCTGGACCTGTGGTGTGGCAGCTTGAGGCTTTTAACCACTACGCCAATCTAATATCTCTGATAATTTTCAAATTATCAGTTCCAAATTTAGTTTACATTTTGCATCAAGCCCATCAGAAAGAATGATAACTATTTCAAGATTATTTAAAACAGTATGCCTTATTTTCATAATTTTTGTTTTATGAAATTACTTAAATATTTATTTAGACGTATATTTTCTTATATGGCCTAATTTCTCACAGATACAAATATTATATTCTTTAATTTATTATAAATATCAATGGTATTTTAATATATTATTTGAAATCCACTCTCATATCAATTTGACTTTTTTTTGTATGATTATTAATAGAGAAATTAAAAAAATATATATATAATAAAGTTTGTAAAATTCTAGGATATGTTATTTATAAAATTATTCAAATATAAACTTATAATGTTTGAAATAATTACAATACAAATTATAAGGAATTTTTAATGGGAGAAAAATTTAATATTGAGTAAAGTATAAAAACAGCCAAACAGGAGAACAAATATAGAAAATCTTATAAATTTAATTTGAATTGAATTCCAATATTAACTTTTCTTTTATATAACTTACGAAAATTATTGATAAAAGACAATCAAACAGAATAAATCATTAATATTATTTATCATTTAAAACATTATTTATCAATTAAATCATTAATATAATTTATTTATTAAATATTATTTGTCAATTGTAAATTGATATTCAGGGGCAGCGTAATACACAAAATCAAAGAAACATCACTGACCTCAGTTTCAACAAGAACCATCTTGAGTTATTCCTATCCGTTGAATGATACTCCAATTCATATACTGTCATTGCACCATAAGAGCGTAATCCCACGTGAACCGTATAACAAAAACTCATGTGTTTCAACTACGCGCTCATATATTCATTACCGTCAACGCCATCTATCGGATTAATTCACGAATCTGAAGTTACCGTTACTTGATGCTTCAGATACAACAACACAGCTTCGCCGATTGAGGAAAGAGAGAAAAATAGTATCGAAAACGAAAGTAAAGGAAAACTAGGTTTCGTAACAGCTGAATAAATTCTTAGTTGAGTAAATGCCAGTGGCGTAGAGAGCATAACTGGCGCCCGGCGCACGATACCTTTGTGGCGCCTCCCACCCTGAAAAACATATAGTAATATAATATATAGACCCTATATTGGCGCCCCCGATAAACATATAATAACATAATATATAGACCTTATATTGGCACTCCCCCCCCCCCGAAAAGCATATAGTAACATAATATATAGACCTTATGTTGGTGCCCTCCCATAAAAACATATAGTAATATAATATATAGACCTTATATTGGCGTCTCCCACAAAATAATATAGTAATATAATATATATACCTTATATTGGCGCCCTTCCCGAAAAACATATAGTAATATAATATATAGACCTTATATTTGGGCCCTCCCCTGAAAAACATATATAGTAATATAATAAATAGACCTTATATTGATATCCACCTCGAAAACATATAGTAATATAATATATGGATCTTACATTGGCGTCCCTTGCCTCCCCCCCTTTGCTAGACCACTGGTAAATGCATATTTGAGTGAGATTTAAATTTGCTCCAGTATTTAAATTTAGAGAAAAAAATATGAAATATTTCTCATCTATATATACACAGTAAAACAGTTCCGTAACTGACTGACTGACTGACTAACAGATAACGCACAGACCAAACCGCTGGACCTAAAGGGCTGAAAATTTGCATGGCGATTCTTCTTATATTGTAGGGGTGCACTAAGAAAGATGTTTGAAAAATAAATAGATTTTATTAAATTAAAGTTTTAAGCTTTTTTGTACCTTTTTTTAAGTTTGCATTTAAAACAATAATTTGAGGGTTATAAAATTTATATCACGAGAAAGATAATAAAAATTCCTTTAAAATGAAATCTATTTCGAATCTTTACCTCCATTTTCTGATTTTTGGGAATTTTTAAAGATCAGTTTTTAGAATTTAATTTATTAAATGCTGATCACGTGAATTTTTGTTTTTTGTGATACTTTAAATTTGCGTCACGTGCATAACAGCGAAATAAATTGACAAAAAAAAAGAAATAAGGTAAAAGATAAATTAGCCACTATACTAATTGAGATGGAAGCTTTTAACGAATTTAATTCAAATTAGTATGTTTTATGGATATTAAACATACAAACTAATTGCATACATTGACCGTTGTATTTAATTTGAATATTTTCTTCTACATTATTTTGTCTATAAAAATATCCGTTACAATTTTTTTATAAATATTTTTCTTTTTGGGGGGCATTAACTATATACATTGCCCGTTTTATTTAATTTGAATGTACTCCGTAACGAAACACGGGTATTCTGCTAGTTTTTTAATAAAAAAATTCAAGTAGATGAAATTAATAAAATGTTATTTTGAAATTAAAAAGCAATTAGTGTTAAGAAGAAGTAAATGAAAAAACTGTAACGCTGAGTATTTAGCCACAGAGAAAGTAATTTATCTCCAATAATAATTCATCAAATTGGTTTTCAGAAAAATCTTGAATAAAACTCATATTTTATTTCACTTTTAAAGTAACAGGTTGAACTTCTTCAGTATGAGAGTAAAGAGCGAAGAAAGAAAGAAGACAAGACACAAATATTTCAAAGAAAAGATCAATTACTGACATTAAAACAATTTTTTTAAATAATTATTAGAACTGTAACAATATATAATTATAGATAATTAATCTCAGGGGAGTACTACGGTGAAAATATAGTTTACTACTATAAGTAGGTACTCCCTCGCAGACCAGCTCATTATGGAAATGTCAAAATTTGTTTCTGTTTTTTACTTAATAAAATGTGATAAAAACCTATTTTTTCGTCAAGTTCTAATCTTCTCTTTTTACATCGGATAAAAGCTTTCTGTTTCTGGGTCATTTTTCCACGTTTAATTTTTTAAGCATTAACTGCGTCGCAGTCAATTACATGGTAAATTTATTGATTCCTTATCATAAAACATTCTAATAATATCGTTAGAAGTAAAAGAATATTTTCCATATTGAATGAGTTTGTTTACCACATTCACTCTACAGTTCTCATAATATGAGGCGGTGAAAGGTAAAGTGGTGTAGGTCAGTAAGTCAAGTGGTGTAAGTCAAGAGAGTTTAACTGCAAAAACTACAAAAAATTTCATCATAAATTGAACAAATTATAATTCATAACAATTATTACAATATTGCAAATAATAACTATTTACAATTCCACTATAAATTGAACATGGAGATTAGATATTTGCCCCCAAATAAAAAAAGTTGAAAATGTGACTTACACCACTTTGCCTTTCAACGCCTCATATCTTAAATCAGTCAGCATTTTAAGACGATGATCACCATTTATTTGGAGAGAACTGAATTATTATGGAAGTTCGCCTTTTTTAAAAGAGCGATCTCATTAGTATTTTACCTTTAATTTAGACATTAGTTCAAGGGCCCCGGGTTGCCCAATTCGGTCGGCAGATCTGTACTGTCCGTCCGGCACCCGGGCCCATATGAAACATCACCGAACAGGGGAAATCAACCCTCGGCTAAGTTTGGTTTTGCTAGCCTCGGTTTTGCTACCCAGCTTCTGGTCTTCAGGCTAAAGAAATGCTTATGGACCGACCGTCCGGGATGTTTAATTTGTGGATTAGACATTAGTTCACTAAATATTAAGGCTGCTATGTACTAACCCAGAGGTTCCCAAAGTGTGTGCCGCGGCAGGTGCCGCGCTTAGAGATCAGGGGTGCCGCGAAGTGCCCATGATTTCCAATCTAATATATTGCTAAGGACTATTCCGATATAACTCCAAAAGACCTCTGAATTGCAGAAATACATGGTCAGTAGTGGAGAAAATGTTTCACATAGCATGCTGACAGATTTCACAGAGCACCTATCACAACGAACTGACTGGTTTGCAAAGTATTTCGCAGAAGACCAAACCGAGAAGTTTGCATGGATTCAATATCCATTCCATGTTGAAGATCCAAAAGAATTCACTTCACAAGAGGAAGAAAATCTAATTGAGCTATCGAGTGGCAAAAGCCTGAAAGCGAAATTCGCTGGTTTACTGATAAATAAAATATGATGAGGGTGCCGTGAAAAAATTCTAGTTCTCTTAAGGGAGCCACGACTTGGATAAGTTTGGGAACCCCTGTAACCAACCCCATTGGATTCGCTTATCTCAATGTTAACCTATGGAGAAAATTTGTCCACGGATTGCAGACTTGGATTCAAAGTTTTTTTTTTTAAATTGTACTCCGTCATAGAGAAAGAAATTTTACATTTGTGTACATTTTTCGTTTTTTTAAAAAATGCAATTAATAATTTAAAATTTAAATTATTCGGGGAAAAATCTGGTATAGTGTGTTTTAGACGCTCATAAATTCCTTCTGTGGACGAAATTTATAAAATGAATCCTGTAGCGCTTTGCAGAAAAGTTCAGGCTATCTGACAATGCCAATTTTATTTTATTATCAGAATTTATGTACCTGTAAATAGTTGACAAAAATATATTTTAAATAAAAAATTTGTGGTCAGCCCTTAACCCCCCTATAGAGAGAGAACCATTACAATCCCTCAAAATGTCAATCCTAAGGGGGTGGAATTCTCGAACTGTCAGCTGGACTCCTCCCATACCCAAGACTCTGCAAGAAGAGGAAAAGGGAAATACGATTTTTTTTCTTAGTACATAGCAGCCTTAATTTGTGGATTAGACATTAGTTCACTAAATATTAATGATGTATACTTCTATCCCCAAAACTTTTTAATAGGTGTCAGTATTCTAAAATCTTGTATAATGCCTTTATGTACGTTAACCTACTTTTGTAATGAATGGCTTCCAGAGTTGTTTGTCAAACAACTGATCCCCCAAACTGAAGATTATAGAGGTGTCCAGACATCTAACGCCAGGGCCCGATTTAGAAAATTCTTGACTATAGGCACAACTTGGGATGGGGAGCCCCTAACACTGATGTGGGCGTAAAATTTCCAAAATTGACACACAAAAAAATAATTATGAATCATTGTGAAAGTACCATTTTACCAAGAATTGGCTATTTGAAGCGTAGAAACCTAGAATATTATCAAATAACAAAAAGAAATACAACATATTAACTTCACCATTAAAACATCAATACAATGCAACTAGAAAAACTTCTTAATTCCTTTTATACACTATAACATTCTTATGATGAACCAATCAATCAATCAAATTTGAAAGGATATATTAAAAAATTGCTTTTAAAAAAGGTAAAATAAAATAAAATTGAATTGAGAATTTTTTCTTTTTTCCTTTTAAAATTAAAATTTTTTTTTGGGTAGGCTCGGGCCTACCGGGCCTAATGGAAAATCAGGGTCTTTCTAACGCTGATGATCATTTTTAATGCCATTTTTTACATATGCCCCCTTACCCCTTTTTTTTAAGGAAAACGACTCATGATATCAGCCTTCCCATGTTTTTTAATAATTTTGAGACTATACGTTATGCGGAAATATTGTCAAATTCTACTACCATGATATAGTCCGATTACGAAGTAATAAACTGATTAGTTCTGTATATAAGATTTCAAATAAATCTGTACCTTGGAACAAAATGGGCCATTTTATCAAATGTCAGAGAACATCAGTTTCAGTTTACCAATCTTACTAACTTTTTTACAAATCTTACTAATGGTTGGTGTATAAATATTTTTCCAAGTTTTAATTTTCAATTTAGTCAGATCTTTTGCCTACATTCTAGTATTATATTTATTTCGATTTCTTTCTTCATTTGTCACTCAAATTTCACAGTTTTGGACATTGGCCCTTTTTTTTCCAAGGAACAGGAAAAAATCTACATTAAAATGGAATATCTTCAAACAAACTCTTTACTTGCTCTCTGGTAACAGTAACAAAACCAAAGAGGCTATTTCAGTTACCGTAATAATGATTGCAACAATATTTACAAAATGTTAAATTAAAGAGCAAATAGTCCTGCGTCTGAAAGGAAACCGGTTTTTGCTCTATGCACATTATTGTAGTGGTTAGCATTGTTATGGTATCACAACATGGGTAAGATTTCTACCACTGGTCATAGCATGGATTTTCTGTGCTGTTTCTGAAAAAATAGCAAAGTTGGTTCATCTAATGGTCGGTCCCATAATTAAGCAACCTATAAAACTCGCTATGTTTATACCCTAATGTCTTTAGGATTAATCCCTGCCCAATTGAAAAAAGAAGTTATAGCATCACAAATTGTTTGTACACTGCTGGCCACCCAAATTGCAACACCAAGAAAGACAAGAGATATCACAACAAAATTTATTTTGTAGATAACATGTTGACCAAGTATCAAATGATTAAATTTATAGACTTCTGTGAAGTGTGGTTCCTGCCAAAATCAGTAGCCAGAGTAGCCATTGTTGGAGATCACCGCTGCCACACGCCTCGGCATTGATTCAAAGAGACTTTGGATGAGTTCTTGGGGTACAGCATTCCAAGCAGCTTCCACACGTTGCCAAAGTTGATCTGCTGTGGCAGCTGGGGATGGAATCTGGGACAATCGTAGAGCAACCCTGGACCACATGTTTTCTATCGGCGAAAGATCCGGAGAGCGAGGTGGCCAGGGAAGCAATTCAATCTGGCGATTGACGAAGAACCGTTGGACAATGCGTGCCACGTGTGGTCGCGCATTATCCTGTTGAAATATGGCTTTGGGCAAGCCCTGAAGGTAAGGAAGGACAACTGGCTCCAACACCTCGGAGATGTAGCGCTGGCTGTTTAAAGTACCGGCAATGCGTACTAGAGGTGTGCGAGAGTGATATCCAATACCGCCCCATACCATAATACCCGGTGCGGGACCAGTGTGGCGGTGCATAACGCAGCTGTTCAGCGTCCTCTCTTCACGGTGTCTCCAGACTCGAATGCGACCATCGTGATGTTGCAGACAGAAGCGTGACTCGTCAGTAAAGACAATTTCATTCCATTCTGCCGTCCACATCCTTTTGTCATCGCACCATTGGCGGCGGAGACGTCTGTGGTTCTGCGTCAAGGGTAGACAAAGCAATGGACGTCTTGCGGACAGACCACTCTGCTGTAAACGGCGTCGAATGGTACGCGCAGACACTGGATCATGCTTTACAGACTGCATGTGCTGTGCTATGGTTCGTGATGTGACTGAGCGATCCGTCACTGCCATGCGCACAATTTGCCTGTCATCACGTGAAGTGGTGCGCTGAGGTGGATGCGATCGAACACGCCGGTCCGTCGTACCCTCCTGCATCCAACGATCACATATCCACATTACAGTTGTTTGGTTTCGTCCAACACGACTAACGATTTCCCTGAGAGATAATCCACAATCTCGGTAGGCCACTATCCTTCCTCTATCAAACTCTGATACTTGATCAAAAGATGATCGCTATTTTCGACGAGGCATAATTGATCGTTTTTTTGAAAAAACCACAAGAAAAACACAATTGCCGACCTTGAAATCGTCGTTATCTCCAAGCCTTAAATAGCGCTTTGAAGTGGCGCCACAGGCGCGCGTGATGTGCGTCTGCGCTGAAATTTTAATCATTTGCATATCTCACCTCCGCTAATACATGTTGTAAATTTCATGTTATTTGCATGTTTCCTTCAGGGTGTTGCATTTACAGTGGCCAGCAGTGTATTTGGTTGTCTATAAAACTTGGCAACACATAGACCACCTCGAAACGTATTTTTCTAATAGCCCTGGACATTTCTCTGAAACTGATTCCGATTTCCAGAATTTAATTAAAACAGGAACTGTGACATAACCGGAACATACATTTCGCATAACCCAATCCTCAAGCTTTACAAACATGGGTCACTTTACCTGGAACACTTTCAAGCGCAACATCGTAATCAGTATCCAGGTTGAACCGTTAAAATCCTTTCAGGGGCGCCGTTCGCACAGTGCAAACGTCTAAATCTAGTCTTCTTTTTACTTGCATTCGATGCATCCCAGTTAATTGAACCGAAAATGGCTAGTGCTTCCATCTGCTATTAGTTTAAAGAAGTAAAAACATTTTGCAACCTTTAATTGGAAAATTTTTCAAGATTTTTTAGGTTAATAAATCAGGGATAAAATCTGAACCGTACAACCGAAGAAGGCTGTTGAACCCCGGAAGGGTTAAAACGTCTATCAGCCTTTATAATATTAACCAGGAGGGTAACCTAGACCCTAGCTTTTAAGAGATAGTTTATTGTGGGCAAGATGCAAAGTCCAAATTTACTACTCTCGCTTAGGTAAGGCTTAGGTTAACCAGGGCCGCCCAGAGACTTTACGGGGCCTGGGGCAAACTTCTGTTGGGGGCCCCAAGACTATTTTTCAGAAGACTATTTTGTAGTAAGAGAAATCTGATTAATTGAATAATTTTTTTTAATTTTTCTGATGGGGCCCCTTTTTCAGGAGATTATTTTGAATTTTGAAGTACGGTACAAGTTTCAGAATTTTCTTTCGGAAGAAATCTAATAAATAATTTTTTTTTTAATTTTTTAGGGCCCCTCCGGCAGTTGGGGGCCTGGGGCAAAGTGCCCCAGTTGCCCCCCCCCCTCTGGGTGGCCCCGAGGTCAACCTTTGGTAACCTTTGTGTAAAAAAAATAGGAATTGACTATGCTAAATACAGTAAAAGCATTCGTAGATCACAACGTTATCAGCACCAGGTATTATAAACGGACACTGACATTGGCATAGTAGGTTAGCGAGGCACCGGAGAGCAGAGCTCCATATCCTCGGTATGATTTTTTTTTGCTATATTTCTGTTCGCAAGATTAAAGGAAAAGTGTTGACGATGAAAATTAAGGGAAAAAATATAAAAATTCAAAAAAAAAAAATTTTTAAATTGAAGAATAAATAAATAAATAAATAGACAGTACACATCAACTATCCGTACATAAATGCGCGCTCATTTGCACCAGTAAAGCTATTGTGAGTTATACATTTTACATTCAAGAAATCCGAATTCGTAGTCCATCGAATTTTTTCAAAAATATGATCAATATTGATGCGTTAGAACTGAAGAATGAGTTAAAACTCCTGACCTGATACGACCAAGTACAGTCACACACGCAAGACAATGAAAAGGGAATGTTAAAAAGTTTTACATCCAAAAATATTTTTTTCATTTATTGAGTACCTTTTTTTAACCTTTTATTGAGTGCCTGGGTAGACCACTACTTTGAAAATAAATTTGACACTGTACCACAGATCTAAAAAGAAAATTAACTGTAGGGGATACTAAAAGTTCCAAACATAAACTGAAAGCATTACATGCTTTTTTTTGTAAAAATGTCTTCGAATCACATGGTCAGCTCTGTAAACTTTAAAGATCTGTATTTTACATACGTATTCTAAAAAAAACTGTAAAAGATCGATTTGTGTCTTATTGGTGTTTATGACAATGATGTATCGGTTCTACCAAACATATTTCACACTAAACTAAACCAATACCATTATTCTATATTGACTGTTCTCCAAGACTGAGAATTCAAACTGAGTTTCTGAAACTTAGAGGCTGGCCTGCTAAACACTTTACTATCCTTGATGATGTCAGGAAATCTCACTTTTCGATTATCATTCTTTACTTTAAGGTCCTCAGTACATTCAAAAAATGTTTTTTTTTTATAAGGTAGGTAGCATTAAGAGTTATATTAAAATGAGAGTAACTAACTCTTTACTGCACGGATGCTACAATTACAACTGTTTTTCTGAGCCGATTCGAACTATGTTCCCCAGGGTCCGATTTAGAAAAGTCTTGACTATAGGCACAACTCGGGATGGGGCCTCCTAACACTGATGTGGGCGTAAAATTTCCAAAATTACCACACAAAAAAAAATTATCATGAATCATTGTGAAAGTACCATTTTACCAAGAATTGGCTATTGGAAGCGTAGAACCCTAGAACATTATCAAATAACAAAATGCAATACAACATATTAACTTCATCATTAAAACACCAATACACTGCAACCAGAAAAACTTATTATTCCATTATATTCACTATAACATACATATAATGAACCATACATATAGCTATACATATGATGAACCAATCAATCAATCAAATTTGAAAGAATATATAAAAAAAATTGCTATTAAAAAAGGTAAAATAAAAAAAATTGAAATGGGAATTTTTTCATTTTCCTTTTAAAATTAAATTTTTTTTGGGCCCCCAACATTCGGGGGCACCTAGGCCCGGGCCTACCGGCCAAATGGAAAATCAGGGCCTGATGCTCCCTAATTTTGAGGTCGGCACTCTTATCAACGCAACTCTACAGGTGATGTGAAAAAGTTTTAGATTGTTTCGATTTCCCTTCTTCAAAACATTTTTTACGAGAATCGGGGCTCTATAGAAAACTAGATTTTCGTCCTGAGCACAGTCAAAAAATGTTTTTTTTTATAAGATAGGTAGCACCGAGAGCTATATTTAAATGAGAGTGACTAACTCCTAAATTTTTCATTACTGCATGGATACTACAATTACGAATGTTTTTTTTGAGCCGATTCGAACCATGTTCCCTAATTTTGAGGTTGGCACTCCCATCAACTTAACTCTACATGTGAAGTGAAAAAGTTTTCCTTTGTTTCGATTTCCCTTCTTCAAAAATTTTTTTACGAGAATTGGGATTCTATAGAAAAGTACATTTTCGTCCTGAGCACAGTAAAAAAATGTTTTTTTATAAGGTAGGTAGCATCGAGAGCTATATTTAAATGAGAGTAACTGACTCATAAATAATTCATTACTGCACGGATAATACAATTACGAATGTTTTCTGAGCCGATTCGAACAATGTTCTCTAATTTTGAGGTTGGCATCCTCATCAACCTAACTCTACAGGTGATGTGAAAAATTTTCGATTTCCCTTCTTCAAAACATTTTTTACGAGAATTGGGATTCTATAGAAAAGTACATTTTCGTCCTGAGCACAATCAAAAAATGTTTTTTATAAGATAGGTAGCATCGAGAACCATATTTAAATGAGAGTAACTGACTCATAAATAATTCATTACTGCACGGATAATACAATTACGACTGTTTTCTGAGCCGATTCGAACAATGTTCTCTAATTTTGAGGTTGGCATCCTCATCAACCTAACTCTACAGGTGATGTGAAAAATTTTCGATTTCCCTTCTTCAAAACATTTTTTACGAGAATTGGGATTCTATAGAAAAGTACATTTTCGTCCTGAGCACAATCAAAAAATGTTTTTTATAAGATAGGTAGCATCGAGAACCATATTTAAATGAGAGTAACTGACTCATAAATAATTCATTACTGCACGGATAATACAATTACGACTGTTTGCTGAGCCGATTCGAACAATGTTCTCTAATTTTGAGGTTGGCATCCTCATCAACCTAACTCTACAGGTGATGTGAAAAATTTTCGATTTCCCTTCTTCAAAACATTTTTTACGAGAATTGGGATTCTATAGAAAAGTACATTTTCGTCCTGAGCACAATCAAAAAATGTTTTTTATAAGATAGGTAGCATCGAGAGCCATATTTAAATGAGAGTAACTAAGTCCTAAATAATTCATTACTGCACGAATACTACAATTAGGACTGTTTTTCTGAGCCGATTCGAAACAAATTTTCCCGAATTTTGAGATTGGCACTCTCATCAACCTAACTCTACAGATGATGCGAAAAATTTTCGATTTCCCTTCTTCAAAACAATTTTTTTTTTTACGAGAATTGGGATTCTATAGAAAAGTACATTTTCGTCCTGAACACAATCGAAAAATGTTTTTTTCTAAGATAGGTAGCATCGAGAGCCATATTTAAATGAGAGTAACTAACTCCTAAATTATTCATTACTGCACGAATACTACAATTAGGACTGTTTTCCTGAGCCGATTCGAACCATGTTCCCTAATTTTGAGGTTGGCACTCCCATCAACTTAACTCTACATGTGAAGTGAAAAAGTTTTCCTTTGTTTCGATTTCCCTTCTTCAAAAATTTTTTTACGAGAATCGGAGATCTACAGAAAAGTACATTTTCGTCCTGAGCACAATCAGAAAATGTTTTTTATAAGTTAGGTAGCATCGAGAGCTATATTTAAATGAGAGTAACTGACTCCTAAATAATTCATTACTGCAGAGATACTACAATTACGACTGTTTTCTGAGCCGATTCGAACCATGTTCCCTCATTTTGAGGTTGGCATTCTCATCAACCTAACTCTACAGGTGATGTGAAAAATTTTCGATTTCCCTTCTTCAAAACATTTATTTACGAGAAATGGGATTCTATAGAAAAGTACGTTTTCATCCTGAGCACAATAAAAAAATGTTTTTTATAAGATTAGGTAGCATCGAGAGCTTTATTTAAATGAGCGTAACTAACTCCTAAATAATTCATTACTGCACGGATGTTACAGTTACGACTGTTTTTCTGAGCCGATTCGAACCATGTTCCCTAATTTTGAGATTGGCACTCTCATCAATAGGGTTTATACAAAAACCTACTTTTTGAAAAGCCGGTTTTCGAATTCCAGATTTCCAAAAAAAAAAGGTTTTAGCTGGTTTTCGAATTTTTGTCCAAAAAAAAAATAGAATAGGGAAAAACATTTTATTTAATTCATATAAAATAACAAAAAACGAAATCAATATCAAAGTCAAAATATTAAAAAAAAATTTAAGGATTACACATTACTTACACAAAATAGCGAAAACTCAAACACAAATTTCAAATTTCAAATAATATTTTTATTTATTTCACTAATTTTAATTTCTCCTAAGAAAATGCGATTTTAAAAACCATAAAATATCCCCTGAACGGTGGCTAAGTCTTGTTCTTATTCTGGACACAATATTGCCTGAAATTAAAAATACTCGTTCACTAGCTACTGAGCTTGGTTTTATGGTTTTCAAGGCATCAAATAACAAATCTAAGTTTTGGGTTCTTTTATTCGTTGCCTCAAATAATGAAAATTCAGCTTTTAGTGTCTTTGGATTTGTAAGTTTTTCTTCAGGGTCTTCAAGAAACTTATGAACTGATTTTTCCATGGCTTCCTTTAAAAAAGCATTACTCTGATGAGTAGTTTCTTCGATTTGCTCTTCATCAGAATCGGTTTCCACATAAGAATTTGGAAATATTCTAGACAATATCTTTCCAGATAACTTAATAATTTCGGTTTTTGAGGCTAAAGAAAGTACACTAGATTTCTTTGCTGAACTGTAAATGTTTTGTGGATTTTGCAAATACAGCAAAACAGTTGCTAATTCTACTTGTCTTCTTTCTTGAATTCGTTCTTCTAAAGCATATAATAATTTCAAACTTATTTCAGTGTTTAAATTTTTTAGTTAATTTAACAAAAATCCAAATATACCTTCCCTTGTTAATAAATTGGCATCTCGTCACCCTAAGCCTTCAGCTGATAGACGAATCGTTCGAATAATATTAATGTAATTTAAAGAAATCTACACATTTTTTAGGAATTTCGAAAAACCACGCATCTTCTTAATCTAATTCCGAAGCTTGAAGAAGACATAATTTATGTCTAAACGTTGCGAAAGAAAATATGGATTATTTTAACACCTTGTGTTTTATTTAAAATCGCATTAGGCAGAAGCCAGAACTTTTTTTTTTACATTAATTTTTGAGAGAAGAAATTTATATAATAAAATTGAAGTTTTAAAATGTAAAATAGAAAATATTAACATAGAAATTAGAAACATACTTAATACTTACGTTATTTTTACCAACTATAACAACTTTATATTTTTGTTTCCAGTTTTCACTTTACAAGATTAAGCGAACCTGTCGTGACTCGTGACGGATTGCACATATGTACTAACATAAAATAAGTCGGTTAGGCACGTCTTTTCCACGTGCGCAGTGCACAATGCACAAGCACTGACCAACGCAACTAGCAACGTTGAAAAAATGTGTCTGCTGCCCGTTGCATAGAATGAATAACAAATCAAATAAGTTAAAAATTAATTTTTACATAATAATTTGAATTTTTTTAAACCGGTTTTCTTAATTTAAAAACCGGTTTTCAAATGTGACATATTTATTTAAAAAACCGGTTTTTAAAACCGGGTTTGAAAAACCGTCAAACCCTACTCATCAACATAACTCTACAGGTGATGCGAAAGTTTTCGATTGTTTCGATTTCCCTTCTTCAAAACATTTTTTTTTACAAGAATCGGGGTTTTATAGTAAAGTACATTTTTGTCCTGAGCACAATCAAAAAATTTGTTTTGTAAGATAGGTAGCATCGAGACCTGTATTTAAATGACAGCGACTAATTTCAAAATAATTCATAACTGTAAACAGCAAAGAAGTGGTGAACATGTGTTCAGAAACGCTTCAGTTGAACTTTATCTGACAGCATTTAACTCGCTAATGATTCATGGCATCACACTGTAGAGAAATTATTAAAATATATTCATCAGCATTTTCCTTCTTGCTACATACAGATTAGAACAATCAACTTGCGAGTATTATTGACAGCACAAGACAATGAAGTGATGAATCAGCAACGTTTCACTAAAACTACATTCCCACGACGGCAATTAATTCAAGACAAAACAAAATGATGACATGATTCTAAAAACATTTATGGCTAATGTTATTCTATAAATATTTATAACTTAACACGAGCAACAGCAAAAGGAAATTTTATTGAGAAACTTGGTTACATTTGGCAGATAAGTTTTGTTTTGCACATAGTCGAGGTGTTTGTAAAATAACTTATTTAATCACTTACTTGAAAATGACAGACAGATGGCAATGCAATTTCCTTATTTCTTAAACAGAATAATATTGGCATGTGGAAATATGCGGTATTCCCTTGCCGAAAATTTGTATTCCCTAAAGCCAGATTGATGAATCTTAAAGAGTTTATCTCTCTATAGGAACTATAGCCACGACTGTCGGCAGAATTGAAAAGGTTTTTTTAGAACCCATTGAAAAAAATATCTTGAATATAATCATTTTTTTCTTTTACCACATTTTTTAAAAACTTGTTCAAAATCGCAAAATTAAAATTACTGATGCCTCCAAGACTTCAATAAAAAATAATTTTCTCTAATACTGGAAGTTTTTATTGCGGATTAACTTATGATTTGTTATACCAAGTTTCTTGTGTCAGTTTTACTTCCCTCAAAAATTATCGTGTCTGCTCCATATACCTAGGTAGATATACAGGGGACATTTTTATTTTTTCAGAAGATATTTTCCAGCTCATTCAAAGACTACAAAAAAATTTTCTTTGATCTGATAATCATTAGTCATTCATAAAATTAAATATTTTATTTTTTACTTTAAAAAATTATATCAGCAGAAAAACAGGCTATCGATCTCTGATATGACTACAGTCAGCATTTCTCGCTTTGTTTAATATCAGGATTTTTCTGACCTCAGGATCCATTTCATGGAAGTATAATTTTTTTCGTAACCTAAAGAAACAACTGGCTTGCCAATAATTTCTTCTTACATTTTATGATGAATAAAAATTAGGAAGGTTTATTTAATTCATAGTGAAGGCAGAGGTAATTTTGCTCTCGTTTGACCAGATGCTCTCTGTTTCATTAAATTTTGAAAAGTCTCAATTTTCAAAAAATCATTTAAAAAAACTAACAAAATTGTTTTGTACATCAAACAAGAGAAAACACGTAAAACCTGTGACGAGTTTTTAAGTTACCTTGTTACGAGAAAAGACTTTTCCTTGAGCATACAAACGCAGCAAATCGATTTACATTAGGATCATTCAGTGATATTAACAACCTCTTATGTCAAATACCTAACCAACACTCTGAAAACCAATCTTGAGTCCATTCCTTGAAAATTGAATCGCCATCGATAATAACTGATATAAATAATTTTATTTGACAAAAGAGGATTTTGCGCTATAAAAAAATCATAGGGAAAAATAACTAATAAACAAAAGATCAGAATTTTTAAAAAAAGAGTGTGAACAAAAAGATCGGGACGAAAAAACATGTGCACTTTAAAAGAGATATTCTGGTAATCCAGTCCTATCCTTAAGTTATTCTCCAATGTGTCCAAGGAAAAATATCCTGACATAAAATGCTTATGTTGATGATAGGTCTCAGGAATTTTCAGAAACAAGGAATTTGCGGAAAGCTGATCGAGAACAACCTTTGACTGACGGAGGCACTTGTCATGAGACATTCACCTTCTTTTGTTCGCCGATAAATCTTACTGGCTAGTTTATTAAGGGAGCGCTATTTAGGTGAGCCATCATTGCTCCTTATTTAGGGACAGCACATTAACGACCCAGTGGCGTAGCAAAGGGGGGGGGGGGGCAAGGGGGTCTATCATGCCCCGGGCGCCACTCGCAGAGGGGCGCCAATGTAAGATCTATATATTATATTACTATATGTTTTCGAGGTGGATGCCAATATAAGGTCTATATATTATATTACTATATGTTTTTCGGGGAGGGCGCCTATATAAGGTATATATATTATATTACTATATTACTTTGTAGGGGGTGCCAATATAAGGTCTATATATTATATTACTATATGTTTTTCGGGGAGGGAGCCAATATAAGGTATATATATTATATTACTATATTATTTTGTGAGGAGCGCCAATATAAGGTCTATATATTATATTACTATATGTTTTTAGGAGAGGGCACCAACATAAGGTCTATATATTATGTTACTATATGCTTTTCGGGGGGAGTGCCAATATAAGGTCTATATATTATGTTATTATATGTTTAACGGGGGCGCCAATATAGGGTCTATATATTATATTACTATATGCTTTTCAGGGGAGGGGCGCCACAAAGGTATCGTGCCCCGGGCGCCAGTTATGCTCGCTACGCCACTGTAACGACCGGGCCTTTTTCGGGGGTTTGAACTCAAGCCCACTGAGTGGAAGCTCACGACGCTAAACACTATACTGTGTGGGCGGCGTCAGACTTAAATGTTAGATTTAACTCCTTGTGACCATGATTCTCTAGAAACAATTTTCACTTAACCTTTCTTCTTTAGTCGGTGCTTACACTGAAATGGTTAAATTAAATGTGTTCACCATCTTAAAATTCGGATGCAGTGGCACCCGAAACAATCCCTCCTAATCTTGAACTCAAAGCGAATGAAAGAATTTTATTTCGCTTTATAATTTCTCCACTGATAACTGTAAAAAACACGTTAGCCCCAAGAAGAATGTCAGTATCCTCCCACTCGTGTAAAGAAGTATCTACTAAAACTGAATCTTGAATCTGCGCTTGTAAGTTTATCGGTAACGTATAACTCGGAATTTTCCCAAACATGTTGTCTACTATTACGTAAGTAGAAGTGGATACTTTATAACATAGTTTCTTAACCTTTTTCAAACAGTGGGCCCCCTTTCGACCCCGTTTTTTTCCTGCGACCCTACCCTCTCCTGTCCTGGGGGAGTAAAGTTGACGGGTAGTAAAATAGCAATGGCATAGCTAGGGGGGGGGGGGGCAAGGGGGTCTATCATGCCCCGGGAGGATGACATATCATATACCGGGAGGATGGCAATAATATCATATATAGACCGGATAAGGTCTATATATGATATTATTATATGTTTTTCTGGGGAGGGGCGCCAATATAAGGTCTATATATTATATTAATATATGTTTTGCGGCGGGGGGCGCCACAAAGGTATCGTGCCCCGGGCGCCACTTGCAGAGGGGCGCCAATATAAGGTCTATATATTACATTACTATATGTTTTTTTTTTGGGGGGGGTGCCAATATAAGGACCATATACTATATTACTATATGTTTTTCGGGGGGGCACCAATATAAGGTCTATATATTATATTAATATATGTTTTCGGGGGGCGCCAATATAAGGTCTATATACGATATTATTATATGTTTTTCTGGGGAGGGGTGCCAATATAAGGTCTATATATTATATTAATATATGTTTTGCGGGGGGGGGGTTGGGCGCCACAAAGGTATCGTGTCCCGGGTGCCTGTTATGCTCGCTACGCCACTGTAAAATAGTTCTATTATAACTCTTTTGTTTGTAATTAGAAAATGTTTTATTTATAATTTTTATACTTTATACAAAATACAATTACTAAAAATTCTTACATCGAGTGCTTCTCGATCAGTTGCGCTCAGATGACAAAATATAAACTTTTATATCCAACTGCTATGAGGGATAACAGAAGATCCCCTCCGTCTACTATATTAAAACGATTCTGCGTTTGTTTGAGCAAAGAACTCAACCGACTGAAACGTGGTGCTACTGAATAAGAAGTAGGATGCCATAAAAAACAATTTTGCTTTATTCCAAAGTTGTGGGAAACTTTTTCGATATTGCACTCTTTATCCGAAAACGGTTTTTTCCGGACTAAAAGCTACTCAACCGTTCTTAATGCAATAAATATACTCATTGAATTTATTATTAAAACACCCTTTTGCAATTGGCTCTTTAGCTTAACACTAAAAATTTATATTGTCTCATCAATACAGGAGGAAAATATGTATGCAAATCTTTGCTGTGTCACTGTGGCCCGCTTCAGTGCAAAAAATTAGCAAGATACGAGTGAAAGATTTCAGATTTTTGAAAGTGAATTCGAATGTAATTTTTTAATATAGCAAATCTTTTGAAAGTTTTGTCTTAAGAATTTTATGTTTAAACAAACATTTATTTTTATATTTTCTTCTCGGTTAATTTTCCTTACAATTAATTTCCTAACAATTTTGGTTTCGAAAAATCCTGAAAATCTTCAACCCATGTAAATTTTACCCACGCTGAATAGCAATGAGACTACTACATAAAATAATATTTAAGACATTTTAACGAAAGTAATTTTTAAATAATCCTTAGTTTCATATGTTTAAAATTCATCTCAAAGCGCATTTTTATTAATGTATTCCACGCCGAAAAAATTGCTGTTCTTATATCCTCTTTCCAAAATAAGCTCGAAAATTATGAGTTGCACACTTTAAAGCATTTTATCCAAGGGAACCTCTTCTTGCGACTGAGTTGTTTTCTTACTTCACTTTGAATCATTCTCAAAATCCTTTATACTCGAATGAAGAATGATAAAAATCTTGCATTTATTCTTATCTACCTTCTTCAGGAAGAAGCAAAACTTTTGGTATAACGTTCCTTTTAGTAGAGAGAACTGCTAATTTAAACATTAAAGAATTTTTCCTACACTGGTGTCAGAAATTAAGAGAATTTGCAGACTTGGTCGATTATCTCTAGAACTACTGTACCGATTTTAATGAAATTTGATATGTACATGAATTGAAACAATACAAAACAAATAACCATTCAATAATTGTAATACACACGCATGATCGTGCGTAACACTCGTTGCAGTCGGAAGGCATGAAACAGCGGTTGCAGAATAAACAAAAAAATGGGTTAATAGATGTTGTTATTTTGCAGCAATCGGTTAATTTCAAATTGTAACAGTAAAAATGAGTAACCACCAACGTTTAGATGATGGAATGAGGTGGTGAATTGTGGGGAGGCTCGAAACAGGCCAATCTCAAGTCCAAATTTCTAGAGAGTTCAATTTAACACCCAGCGTCGTGTGTAACTTATGGAAACAGTTCCAGGATACCGGATTCATCGAGAGCAAGCCTGGGCAAGGTCGTCCAAGAGCCACGACGGCCAGAGAAGATCGCCATTTGTCGATTGTAGCGAGGCGTAACAGGAGTGCTACAGCTTCTCAGCTCTCTCGTGACTTGTTTGCAGCCACAGGAACTCGTGTATCAAGGGTGACTGTTTCCAAAAGATTTCATGAGAGAGGGTTGTTTACAAGAAGACCTGCTGTTGCGTCACTTCTGCGAACAGGAAAATCCGTTTACCATGGTGCAGAGAGCATAGAGATTGGAATATGGAACAATGGGCGACCGTTTTCTTCACGGATGAGTCCAGGTTCATCCTAAACACCGATTCTCGCCGTACGTTCATATAAAGAGAACCAGGGACCCGCTACCTACCCTCCAATGTCCGCGAAATCGACCATTATGGCGGAGGAAGTTTAATGGTCTGGGCAGGCATCATGTTGGATGGCCGCACACCTCTCCATGTCTTTTAAAGAGGCACTGTGACTGGTGTGAGGTGTAGGGATGAGGTCTTGGATCCCTTTGCTCGCCTTTTCAGGGGTGCAGTTGGCCCTGAGTTCACTTTAATGGACGATAACGAGAGGCCACATAGAGCTCTTCTGGTCGACGAATTTTTAGAGAGTAAGGATATTCGCCTGATGGATTGGCCAGCCAGATCTCCAGACCTTAACCCTCTAGAGTATGTCTGGGACACTCTGGGGAGGGCAATTGCAACTGGAAACCCCCATCCGAGAACCATCCAGGGAATGAAAACAGCGTTGCTGAACGAGTGGGACCAATTGCCACAGGAAATGATAAACTGCCTTATTTCAAGTATGAAATCACGCTGCGAGACCTGTATATCTGTAAGACGGGACCATACCCCCTATTAACCCATCTATTAACCTTTTTTTTGTTTATTATGCAACCGCTGTTTCATACCTTCCGACTCCAACGAGTGTTACGCACGATCATGCTTGTGTATTATAATTATTGAATGGTTATTTGTTTTGTATTGTATCAATGTACATATCAAATTTCATTAAAATCGGTACAGTAGTTCTAGAGATAATCGACCAAGTCTGCAAATTCTCTTAATTTCTTACACCAGTGTATATACATATCGTATAATAAGCGCATGAAGGTCAGCAGCAAGTGATTAAGTTTGATCTTCATGATCGGTAATATGAGACAGTTTGAATATTTCTAAAGAGTACATTAAGGAAATTTACTTTATTTTTTTCAAATCTTTAACGCATATTAAAGTGCATAAGTATCACTTTTTAAATTGAAAATTTTGAAAAAGGGATTTTGCAACAAAAAAAACTGTCTTTAAACCTTTATACATTTCACAAAGACAATTCATTAGCAAAATAAAAATTTTCATACATATTTGTATGTTTCAGCTTCATTATCAATCTCACTTGATTCCTCTTCAAATATTATTTTTGCAATAATCTGAAATCATACAGAGCCGCAATATGGTTCAAATTAAAATTGCAATTCCTTCAGATTAACATCTTATTACCGGGAAATTTTATTTAGTATATCAACCTATTCAAGCAATGCAACAGTTTTGGGATAGAATTATCCTTGTGAGTGTTATATTCCTCTCAACTGTTCATAATACAATTGTTATACTCATTGAACGAGAGCTTCAGGTAACAATAATTAAAATTTGCCACCATGAAATACCGAAAGAAGTGTTGCAAAACCTTGTGGATTCCATGCCTAAAAGAGTGGCTGCTGTGAACAAAGCCAGAGGACAACGTACTAAAGGCTTTTCGGTTAAATTGCATTCATTTATTATCTTTTCTGCTTAGAAGAACTTGAAACTGTTTATTTATTTCATTTTATTCCGGGGAACCATAATGGATTCCGACTTCTGATAACCTGTACATTTTTGTATGCTATTTTTTTTATAAAATTAATGATTTATTTTTGTTTAATAACTTAATCATATCTTGTCTAACTAATATTTAAACTAATTTAACATATTGACATTAAAAAATATCAGTTGAAATGACAGAATATTATTTTTGAGGTGGCTTATTCTTGAAAAAATGTTAGATTTCTCAAACTTGCAATACTGATGACCAGTAGTGTATATATAGACATTTCTGGAACATTATGAATCTCACATCATTAATTTTAAAATAGTATTTGTGTAATAATCTGGAATCCTATAGAGTCTCAATATGGTTCCAATTAAAATTGCAATTCCTTCAGAATAACATTTTATTACCGGGTAGTTTTATTTATTATATCAACCTATTCAAGCAATGCAACAGTTTTGGGATACAATTATCCTTGTGAGTGCTATAGTCCTCTCAACCGTTCATAATGCAATTGTTATACTCATTGAACTTATTTTTAAAACACCCTTTTACAATTGGATCTTTAGCTTAACACTAGATATTTATGTTGTTTCATCAACATAAGAGGAAAATATTTATGCAAATCTTTGTCTTAGAACAGCCACACTCAACATTTTCTCTCTCGGGCCTCATGCAAATGTTCCCTGCGTTACCCGGGCCTCAACATAGTACGCCAAACCTCATAATATAATGTAAAAAAAAACAAACTCAAAACCTAAATGTATTTAATCTTTTATTTAAAAATGAGCATGATTTTTTTAATGCTGGCACAAAGTTTTCAATATTTTAGACAAATCAGGTTTATACTTGCTACATGCTACTCTCAAGACTTCATCGAGGTCAGCAAGCCGATATCGATATACGTTCTTCGCATATCTCAGTCTGGAAATGGATGATTCACAAAGATACGTTAATATGAAAAACGTGAGCAGCAGGTGACACATTTTTGTTTCGTATTTTTTAGGCACTTATTTCCAAAATTATGTTTCCAAAGTACCTGCCTGAGAATGCGTGAGAGTGTTTCGGGCCGCATATAAAAGCTTGGTGGGCAGCAGTTTGAGTACCTCTGCCTTAGAAGAAAAGAGACAAAACTAAAAAACATTTCGAGTTTCTTTTTGAGTAAACTGCATATATCAGAAAACTGAACATTTGGTGCCTGTCATTTTGCCAGGCTTAGGATCTGGATATTAGTACCTTAATTGTTTGGCCATTATCCGGCTAACCAGGTACAGAGGTAAAAAACTATTAGGCCGTCTGCACACGGAGCAACTCAAAAGAAACTGATAACTGACTCCAGTCACAAACCAGTCCGTGATGAGTCGTAACCTATGTAATTGAATGGAGCCACGCACACGGCGCAACTGGTTACAAACTCATCCGACGAGTTTGTAACCAGTTGCGCCGTGTGGCTCCATTCAATTACATAGGTTACGACTCATCACGGGCTGGTTTGTGACTGGAGTCAGTTATCAGTTTCTTTTGAGTTGCTCCGTGTGCAGACGGCCTTACTCTGTTCTCATAACGAACCTTGAAACGGCAAGCAAACTTTAAACGTTTAAAGAGACTATAAATCATGTGAATTTTTATTAGTTTCCAAAAAGAAAAGTCATCAAAATGAGAAAGACGTATAGAACTACATTATGATAAACCTACACTTGCCAGAAAAAGTCTTCATACAAACGAAAACCAAACTTTCATGTATCAAAAAATATAATATTACACTAAATTTATGAACTTTCTTTTCTTCTCTTGTACTGATCGAATCATTTATTATCTTTTAACAATGGTTTTAGAAATACAAAACACATAATTTTGTTTAGAAATCAAATTAAACAAAAAATTAACACGAAATACACTAGAAAAAGTTTGCGTACAAATAAGAAAACCTGAAAAATATAATAGTCATTGACTGTTACTGAAAGTTTAGTAACTGGTCGGATAGTCCTTACGTCTAAGGACCTCCGTCAATCGTTTTTGCATAGATTGAATTAGTTTGAATGTTTCATTAGGAGATATATTATTCCATTCCATAATGATAACCTTTTTAGACATCTCTTTCGATGTTATGGAATGTTGAAGAAACCTGCGCTCTAGTACATCCCACAAATGTTCGATGGGATTTAAGTCAGGTGATTGTGGAGGAGTATGTAACTGATTTTATAATATTCTCTGGCTGTACAACAACCACAGCTCCACATTGTGGGTAGTGTGCTTTGGATCATTGTCCTGCTGGAACCAAAAGTCGTCTCCAATGCCCAAGTTTCCAGCACTTAGGCCGTCCGCACACGGAGCGACTCAAAGGAAACTCAACTGGTTAGCGACTGAAATTGCTTATCGGTTGCAAACTCGTTAGTGATGCGGCTCCGCACACGAGCCGACTCAAAAGTGATTCAAATCAAGTTTGCGACCTGTCATGGAAGAAAGAACGTCATTATTCCGGGCATTATTCTTAGTTAAATTATTATCAGAAATTAATTTATTTTAAAAAATCGTCACAATAGATTGTCTTTGATCAATCGTTTAAAAATGGACTGTATATATGGGCGCACATATTCCATACAACAAAAAACGTTAGAATTTCATTTCATCGCTAGGCAGAAGTCTCGTGACTCGTGTACGTTATTTGACAGCTTGCCAAAAGAGCGGCTGTAACATAGATTGTGTAATAACACGCACAACGCAAGAGAAACTGGCGACTGAAGTTGCTAGCGACTCGACACGTCGTGAGTTGCCTGCGACTGATTACAAACGCGTAGCTGACGGGTTTGTAACCAGTTGCGCCGTGTGCGTGGCTCCATTCAATTACATAGGTTACGACTCATCACGGACTGGTTTGTGATTGGAGTCGGTTATCAGTTTCTTTTGAGTTGCTCCGTGTGCGGACGGCCTTACTTTTAAATTTTCTTTTAAAATGTTCAAATATGCCATATGATCCATTGTAGATTCAATAAATACCATTCAATAAATACGTAGATTCAATAAATACGTCCCACACCATTGGCTGCCATACACCCCCAAACCATTATACCTCCACCACCGTGCTTTACTGTGGGTACGAGATTCTGCTTCTCGTAAGCCCTACCTGTCTTTCTCCACACCAGCTTACGTCCTTTAATCCAAAAAATGCAAAACTTCCTGTCATCTGTAAAGAATACCTTTTCCCAGAACTTCAAAGGCTTATTTACATATTCATTTGCGAAGACTAGACGTTTTTGCTTATTGATGACCGATATGTGAGGTTTTCTACGTGCTACACGGCCATGATATTCAGAATTTTTCAAAATCTTCCGTATAGTATTTTCATGAATCTTTTTCTCAAATCTCTCCAATTTCATTTACAATATGAAATGTAATAATTCTTGGATTTAGGCGTACGGACTTCAGGATAAAACGCTTTTCACGTCGTGTCAGTTTAGAGGGACGTCCAGAACGTGGCTTCGAGTTAATTGATTTTGTTGAATTGCAATTAATGATTACTCTTTGAATAGAGGAATGAGTTCTTCCAAGAATCTTGCCACTTTCCCGAAGAGTTTTACCTTCATTCTTCAGTTTCAAGATAATTTTCCTTTCTTCAGGAGTAATCTCTTTCCTTTTTGATTCCTTTTAATTTTCCCCCAATTTACCTTCAAAAAAGCTTTTGAAACGAATATTGAGGTAATCTTTTAACAAAACTACAGCAAAATGAACAACATCGCTTACAACTGAATTGGGTATATTAGTTTACTGTATTTGTACGAAAATTTTTTCTAGTATGAATACATGCAATTTTTTAAAATTATTTTTTTTTATTTCAAAACATTTCATGTTATATTTTTAAAACCATTGTTATAAGATAATAAATGATTCGATCAGTACAAGAAAAGAAAAGTTGATAAATTTAGTGTAATATATTGTTTTATGCTTGAATGTTTGATTTTCGCTTGTATGCAGACTTTTTATGGAAAGTGTATTTAAAATGGGATATGTGCACAAACGCTCCGGGTAAAGCTCATTTTTCCATAAATCCACAGAAAAAGAAATTCTTGATTCGGTTCTTAAAAATTCCATGCATATAAGACATAATAAAGTGTCGCACGAAGTAATATATTATAGCAAGTTGTAGGTTAATTATAATAAAAAATTTCGAGTAAAATTATACATCCTACAATTACCTCAATATTATGTTTTATGTATAAGATTAGAATATTGTGGTAGAAATATATTCGTAATTTCTGTTTAAATCCAAACAGAAGTTTTCATATTAAATAAAAACCCCATTTTCAAAGCAGTTGCTCAATGTGTGTTAAATATTCAGAATTTTTCAACCAGTGGCAGTTAATTACACGACTATTCCAATTAAAAAACTACCTCTACTCATTACATAAGTTAATTATAGTTTACGACAGCCTCAGTTGGAAAATGGATTTTCTGAAAACATGTTTTACATACAGTGTTACCTAAACTGCAAGTTCGTTCATGAAAATGATGTAAAATAACTGTTTTACATCACACGTATCTCTTGATTGAAATTCATTGCAGTAGCGTATAGTGTGCGTACACAGGAATGATAATATTGCTATGAGACTAAAATGAACAAAATTCAAAATTTTACATCTGAATAAGACCTTAAACATGTATTTTCAAAACTTTTTCAAACATCGAAGATAAAAACATGTCGCAAGTTATGTTTTTTCTGCTTCCATGTCGGTATGCATTTTCCAGTCGTTGGTAGGCAAAGGTATTATTGAGCGATGCATGTTGTTTATTGCCAGTCGCACAAAAATTTATCATTTAAATAGTTTTTATCTTCTGGTGGTCTGTTAGTGTTTTTTCACCTGTTTATAAATTCTTTAAAAGATCGTACTTTGTCATAACGATTATGATTTCTAGTTTCATTAAGTAACAAGCAAGTCATTTTGTAACAGTATGTAAATATTTATAGAAAGATAAATTTGTTAAATATGCTTCAAACTTAAAATTTAATGTATTGAGAAAATTTATTTACGGGGAAATGTATCATGTTTTGAAATGCTAACCGATATTAAAACATTTTTCTGAATCAATATTTTTTTACTGTCAAGAAATGTTGGAATGCCTTTCAGACTGTCAAATTCTATTTGCCTCAAACTTACTGTGGACAATAAACATAGTAAATAGCTTCTTAAATCCTCTTTCAGCCCTTTTGCGGATTTAAGAAGATGTCCTTGATTATTTATTAGATTACTGACTAGTCTTTATCTAATTTTAAACTCACGTGCTAGACAATTCTATATTTATTTCAGTGACAAAGATTTCATTTCTTTTGAAGCTCGCAGAAAATGCAATGTGTATTCTTCAAAAGTAAAGTGCATAATTCTGTCTTTACGATACATAAGAAAATGGCTTTAGATGTAAAATTTTAAGCCTGAAAACACTCTTAAAATGCCATCTATTATAGGAAAGGTTCACTATTGTTCTTGGAATTTACATTTCATCTTTTAAAATGCTTCCCTGTCAGACAAAATTGATTTTTTGAACCCAAAACCCGTTGGTAAAATACATCAATCATTTAGTAAGTAGTAGACCGAAAGAAATGCCATTTCAGGGTCATGACAGCAAATAATGACTTATTTTTAAAGTTAATATAATAAAAATCTAATTAATATGATCACTCGAAAAGTGAAAATTAAAATTTTTCAGTATTATCGTTAATTGCATTTAGATGATATATTCACCTACCAGACGACCGCTTTCGTGCACCATGCCGAATTTCATTCTTCAATTTGTTATTTAGAATGCAATAAAGGACTTCTTTAGTTTCACTTTTGGGTGCTCTGAATTATGGAAGACTTTCCAGGCGTTAACATTCCATGGATTTGCAGAATTCTATGAAGAATATCTGTCCTGTTTTAGTTAGGCTTCACTTTTCGAAAAAATCCCGAAAGCCGCCTTCATCATTCGCCTTTATCATCACAAGTTCCAGTGCACAAATTTCCGTTTAGAAGCAGAATGCTGAACTAATGATGTAGACACTAACATTGGGAATGAACCAAATGTCCTCTGGCAGAACTGGGGGTCAAAACTCAGACAAACAGTGGTGTTGGTTCACCTATAACAGTCATACTCAACCTTATTTTCTGTCGGGCCACATGCAGATGTTTCCTACATTACGTGGGCCGCAAAACAGTACAAAATACCCCTTAATATAATACTGTAAAAAATAAAACTCAAAACCTAAATGTATTCGAACGGTTTCTTTAATAATGGGTGTGATTTTTTTTTATGTTGAGACAAACTTCTGACAATTTTAGACAAATCGGGTTTATACTTGCTGCACGATACTCTCAATAAGTCATCAAGGTAAGAATAAGTAAGTCGATTTCTATATACATTCTTCGCATATTTCATTTTGGAATCTGAGGATTTACAAAGATACGTTGATGTGAACAACGTGAACAGCAGGTGGTCCAATTTTGTACAGTTCATTTTTCAGGCATTAATTTACAAATTTCGGTTTTCAAAGCCCCTGCCTGATAATGAGTGTGTTTCAGGCCGTGCATAAAAGCTTGGTGCGCCGCTCTTTGAGTACCCCTGACCTATACCGTACTCCCATTACAAGCAACCAAGAAATCTAGCGTTATCATTGGTAGAGGATCGATAAGACAACGTGCCTGTCATGTTGGGGAAAAAATGTGAAAAACAAGCGGACATTACATATTCTCTTTCAATGGCTTCAACCGACTTTGCTTCCCTATGGAAAAATCACTTTATATGCATGCTTAGTTACATTCCTTTTGATATTCTACAAAGTTACTTGAAAATCGAAGGAACGGTTCTCCAGATATGAATAGCTTCACGCTTTCTAAACAAAACTATATCTGAAATTTTGCCGTAAAAGTTCAGGATGGATTCAACAGTTCGGTTTCCATTTTCAAAAGATTATGAAAAGGCACAGTAAAATACCAAGCATTAAAGGAAATATTTTAGCTCGATTATGCTAAGTTAATAAAAGTACGTAAGAATACAGTCTGTGTAAGATTAAAAATATAAAAATACTATTTTTTAAAAACTGAACATCGCAACTCCCATCCTAAGTATATTTCCTGAATAGAAAATTCTTTATCTGTATTTTTATACACACTGCCCTAAAATATTTTCCTAAGGAAAAAAATATGCTAGGCACTCTAAATATCTTTGCATTAAACGCCGTATGGCTACAGTGGAAGTGAATGAAATCAATCTCTCAAAAACGTTTTTTTAATAAAGAAATGGCTAAATTCTTAAGGTAGTTCGCAAGAAAGGAATATAGTTCATAATTTTTTATCATGATAAAAATTTCTTTAAAATACTGTTGAAGGTATTTGAATATAAAAAAACACCTACAATAAATATGCCTCCTGTGTGATTGTGGCTAATTCTTTCACCTCATACGGATATGTTCTGTTAATGGTATAAACTAGAGTTTATTTGCCTTCACATACAGGGTGTTTCAAAAAGAATCATCCGATTTTAAAAAATCATAACTATTCATCTTATAATACGTTTTTATCGAATAATGTATAGGCAGAAAGAGGGAAATCTCGAGTTTCACGCAGTTGCCGACACGTAGCTCTTCCTTCTCCCGCCACTTCAGTGTTTGTAAATATGGCGACTGCTCAACAGTGCCTTTTGTGTTGTACGCTTTGCGAAGTGTGAGTCCGTAACAACTGTTCAGCGTGATTTTCATCGACAAAACCCTGGTAGATGGAAGTTCCTACCTCTCAGGGCCTTAGGCGATGGCATAAACTATTCCAAGACACGGGTTGTCTGTGTACGCATAAAAGCCTTGGAAGCAGTGTATACAGACATGCTCGCAAAAGTCTGGGACGAATTTGCCTACCGTATAGACATATGTCGTGCATACAAAGGTGGGCATACTGAGCACCTTTAACCCTTCAGCGGGGGCGCCAAATTTTGGAACACCAGCAGGCGCGCGTTGCATAAAGTGCAACGTCTCTTTCAACTGTGATTATTCCTTTTGTAATAAACTTTGAAATTGAAAGCCATGATTCTGGGTTTTATGACAAGTTATAAAATATTGATAATATTGATATATATTTATAATTAAAGGCCAAAGAATGCAGATGCAATCACCTTATTTCAAATCTGTCCGGTTTATTGGATCTAAGGACAACTTGGGAATGGATTCCTATTATGTCCAAAAACCTAAAAAACAATGAGATTGTCAGTCTTCGTGATATGCGGGATACCGTGTAATAGCTGCACATTTGATCAACTCCATCAAATCCTGCTTTTGTCGTATTGTAATCCAGTATAATCGCTGGTTTACCACGGTTAAATCATGACTAACAAATGAATGGAAAGGAATACATGGGTCAGAAAATCAGACCTTCATTAGGAAGTGTGTAGCTATAAATAGAAACTGCTTAGCACATTCAAACCTTACATGTAAAAACAAGCCATTCAAAATTACGAAAATGTTGCACTCCGTACACAGGCGCGCCCGCTGAAGGGTTACTTTGGCTTGAAACACGCTGTATTTTATATTAGGAAGATTGTGGCTTTCATTTAAAGAAAAAATTTTAAACGTGCTACATAAAGATTCATCTGCATGTTACGATTTGGGTCGCAAAAATATCTTTGTGAGCAACAACAGTACTTGAAGCAAGTGTATCCTTATTAATTACATTATCCTAATTAAACTCACTGAGAGTTTTGTCCCATAAAAGGAACATCCATTTGTCCTTTGCTTAAGCAAATAACATTTTTTTTCCAATGCGGCAGGTGCTTGTCTTTGAGAGTACGTATTTCCATGACATTGTCAAATGAAGAAGTTTTGCTGGCTACTTTATTATGGGAGCACCATATAGGTGAGCCAATACCGGTCCCTATGAGGGGGACGACACAGAAAAAGACAGCCTTTGTCGGGATTAACTTTAGTCGGAATTTGAACCTAAGTCCCCTACGTGGCAGATCCGAACGCTAACGACTATAATATTTGGGCGGATAAGAAGATTAAATTGTTAAAACATTTGTGATAAAAATAAGTTTAAACATTGTATACTGTTAATATCTTGATTTTTCATAATCAAACTTATAAAAATCATTTGCATGAAACAGAATGTACTGTAAAAGTATAATATTCTAACATAAAATTCTTCAACTTTTTCTTTATACGCATCCTAGAAAAGCAGATGTTTTCGATGAACTTAATTGTCACGTATGCAAAATGTTACATTATATACCACTGAAATCAAGGCATGGAAATTTTTAATGCAAACAGCTTTAAAAGCGAGCATACAGGATAGAAACTATTAAATTACATATTGAACTTTTTAAATGACATTTTTAAATTCATTGAGTAATTCTATTTTAAGATAAAATATAAATTCTTTACCAAAAATATTTATTTCATAAATTACACTTTATGTAAAATGTTTTATATTAGTAATGCAAGAGAACATAGTAAAATTTTGATCAGAAAAAAATGCTTTAAAGTACTAAAAGCCAAATTAAGAGAATATATCTGGTATATTGATACATAGAAAGGATTCAAGAGATTATCTTACACATATTTACAAGTAAAATTTCAAAATGACTTTCAGTCAATTAAAATTGTTAATGTCATAACCAATGAGATACATTCATATTATCTGGGTTAATTTACAGTAATTCAAAACAGTTTATGCCATTAGACAATAAAAAGGATTTTGAAGAAAACATTTTTTCAATAACAAAATAACATTAAATTTCTAATCATTAATTCTCAGAATTTTCATACATTAAGAATTTTTTTTCCATAAGAGAACTTAATGCAAGAACTATTTCCATTCATCATATTAGTGATTTTACGACTCGGTTTAACCCCTTAAGAACTCGTAAGTCAAAATTCTTCACACAACTTCAAAAATCCTCCAATTTCAATCCTTCTCCGGGATTATTTTTTATATGCATTCTTACGTACCTCAAGAATTCTCCATATAAAGAAGTTTGGTTTACTAACTTTGCCCAACTCACTTGTTCTCTGATTTCTCTCCGATTATAAAGAATGAATTTAAAAGCTGCAAGCTTTAATCTAATATCTCTGTAAGAGTACGCTAGAAATAAAGTGTCAAACACGTTTAGTATCTGAAGGTTGTCTTCCATAATTTTAACACACTGATATTTTAAAATCAACATTCCGAATTTTACTGCTGCAGCATAGATTTTAGGTACATCAGAAGGCTCGTAATGTTGTAGAACTCCACTGTAAACGTAACGGAGAACAATGCGCACGGTCCTGGGATCGGCTTCTTTGATCGAAAACATCTTAGTTTTCATAGTTTGAATAGTTCTAGCGAAAACAGGTGAACGTGCACTCAGGATGCATTTATGAACTGCAAAACGTTGATTCCCGCATCTCACAAGAAGATCACTATGTCTGCTTGTTTCGAACAAAGATGCCATTCTGTTTGAAAATAGAGTATAATGTTCTTCGCAGTTTATACTAGTTAGTAAACGAATTCTATTACTCACCGTAGATAAATATGCTGAATCCTCAGGTATAAAAAGTAAGCAAAATATACATAATGTCCCATCACCCGCAACAGCGCGTTGTTCTAAAATAACTCTGGGGAGAAAGTCTTCAATTACTAATGCTCCACCGTTTACAGGATGCCACCTTACACCTTTTTTAAGATTTGACGAATTTCCAAAAATATCTATAATATCAAATATAGCATATAATTCTTTAATATGTTGGGGAATCGAAGCCTCTAGAGAGATACTTACGTGCTCAGAAGGAAGAATATCTTTGAATCTGAGACTCATTCGAAACGTAATATTTTGGTCAATATTACCGAACTGAGGACTGACAAGAACATTTTCGGCTATGGATACGATATCTGGAACTATCCACTTATAGAAACATTCTCTAGCTTCAATTTTGGTGCGTAAAATTAGTTCATCTTTCTTATAATACTTCTCTAGTTCCTTGACACGAAAATAATTTATTGCTTCATCAATTGAAATAGAAGGCATTCTCAAAACATGATCCAAATTTCCTGTATATAAATAGTTAAACACTTCTCCAGCGGATTTGTCATTTGACCAATCCACACTAACTTCATTCCCTCCATCCTGGGCAATAGCAGTTTTCAACAGTTTATTTACTGCAGTTAGGATACCTTTATGGCCCACCAGACCTGTTTTGTCGACTTTCACTTCCACATCATTGTAGTCTTTACTTAGGTACAGAATACCAAGATCTAGCGACAGAGACCTCAAACCTATATCATTTGATGTTTCAAACGCTTCACAAACCTCTCTGCTTGTAATAAGAAAGGTGGCTTGAATATAAAATTTTTCGGTAGAAATAAGCTGCAACTTTTGTAGGGTTTTGAAATTCGTTATTCCTGATACTTGTCTCCGTTCAATATCAAATACCCCATCGTTCTCAGTTATAGTTATATTCCCAGGTAAACACGACAGTTTCCAGAACACCCGCACTGCACGAGAAATATCTCCAGATTCAAGCCTTTCTAGATACACTGAAGCGACATATCCCTTATCGTAAGCCAATTTTGAAGCCTTCAAAATAAACTTCCATTTTATTGCAAGAAAACCATTTATACTGAACTCAGGACTGATAATTTCCCATTTATTTTTATGAGTTACACAAAAGTAGTTTTCTATTTCCCATAAAATTTTTGCATATCCAAATTTTCGCTGGGTGAGAAGCTCATTTCTCTGTTCTTCCATATTTAATCTATGCAGCACGATATTCTGACTATCATTCAGTTCTCAAGGCAACTAAAATAATATACATTTACTTAAATACTGTATAGTTGCCAGATTTCGAATCAACATGCACCCTTTCAATGTATTAAGAGGTCATTGTCAAGGTGTTAGTATTCTTCGAGTACCTAGCGGCGCGACAGCGCCGCTTTAAACTCTTATCGAAAGTAAGAAGATAAAATCATAAATTAAGAAATTTTCGAACTTGGATAGCCGTAGCAACGAATTTAGAAAAGAACGAAGTGACATTTGTCATGATCCGACAAGCGGCCAACGACAAATGCCGGTCAATGTATTAAGAGCTGCTTACTGATGTAACATTCAAGGGTCAATTGAACAGAATCTCTCTGATTGGCTAATCATTTTCAACAAACCAATCAGAATGGTAGGATTCTAAATTTTAGCTCCAAATGTTACATCAATATGTAATAACGAACCTCCTCTCAGGGCTTATCACATATATGTACATTACAAGTTTGGAATTTCTAGAAATTTGATCTGATTTTTCTACGTACAGAGACATTGCTGAAATATGCTATTACTGTTACAAATAACTAGTAATTCTTGCAATTACTTCTCCTAATATATTGCTCTTAATTCTGAAAACTATATTTGATTTCGCCATGGAAATAAGTTAATCAACGATCCCCAACTAACAACTATGAACGATCCGTGTAATCCCTTTGTTTTATTATGACATTTCTGTAAACATTTCAGCTTAGAGGCTATAGCCCAAGACCGTGAGAAATTTTCATCATGCTGGCTGTAATATTGTTATGAAGCTTTTCTCTATATGTTAAAAATACATGCATTTGTATATACATAGGGCCTGTTCACATAGAAGTCCGTTGCGTAGCGTTAAGGGAAAGATGACGTTGAGTCGAAAATAAACCTATCATAGGTGTTAAAAATTTCATTGCTAATCGTTTGGAGGTTTGTCATTGGTTAAATATATTTCAATACTTTAACGCTCCGCAACGGACTCCTATGTGAACAGGCCCATACAGTTGAAAAATACCTCTAGGTAATGCCCGATATCTAAAAAAGATTCTCTTTTTTTATATTGAAGGAATTCAATCTTACCTGCAGCATATGTTTCGCATAATTAAATAGCTAACAATTTTTTATACAATGCGGGGAACTTGTCAATGAAGGCAATCAACAAAAATTGTAAAGCTGAAATCTATTCTGATTAAAAGTACTATTACTGTATCGATTACATGAAAACTAATTCATTAAACAAGGACATAAAGAAAAATTTAGGGGAATTTTACCCTCAAACTATGAGCTAGTAAATGCAAAACATATGACAAAAAAAATGCTTAAATTGCACCTTTGCAGGAAAGAAAGATTAACGCTAAAAATAAACATATCCAGGCATACCCAACATTCCATCTAATATAAACCTCATGATTATTCTTATTGAAATGAAACGAAGATCATATTATGCATCCTTGATTTATTGCTACATAGGCAAAAACGGCACCGAACGAAAATGACGTCATGGTGACTGCGTTTGTATTCAGCAACAATGTCTGCTATAGTTGTTATAATTATAATCAAGTTGTCTATTACGCTCTTAAGAAATCTCTTGAAGCGTGATGAAATCTTTATAAAAACTCTTTATATTGCCTGTCATCCAACGTTTTATAACTTTATAGAATTGACCTTTCTAAATTTTTAAAACGATAAATATTATTGCATGAAGCACAATGATTACATGTAAAAAAAAAATCTTTTCTCAAAACTGCAGAAACTGAAGAGTGGATTTTAAGGCGTCATTTGATGAGCACGAAAAGTTATCCCCGTGTTAATCAAGGGGTATATCCCTATCAGTAGTTTTCTAATGGTACATTAGCAAATGCAGTTTTCAGTCAGTTTATTTGATGCTGAATATATTTCTTTTAAAGGACAGCACGTAGTTTTCCAGTGTTAGTATTTAGTTTTACACAAAACATTAAATATCTGATGTCTCTCACTGTAAAGTTTAAACCACCTTCTGGCAAAAATTAATTTTAAAACATGCTTTCGAAAAACAAGGGAATAGCGCACTTTACACGTACGCTCTTTCCCGCGTGAAACCACAATCCCGCGCGATTGAGTGCACGTGTGAAGGTGTCGGAGAGGAAGGGAAAGCTGCTTTGGAGCGTACAGCAAGTTTTCCCGCGCGCAATCCCGTACGCTCCAAGCACTCGCGAAAGAGTGTACCTGTAAAGGGCGCTAATAGCATAATAAGATTTACTTTCAGATGCATAAATAAGAATTAAGGGATTTGCATTTGTTGATGTAAAGTTGGAAAAATAGCAACAGAAACTTTCCCCAAAACTTAACATAGCACTTAAGATTGCAAAGTTTTCCTAACGCGGAGGCACTTGTCGTGAGACATTCGCCTATACCACGCCGCAATTTTCCTGCCCATTTTATTGTGATGGCACCATATAGGAGGACAGCATTACCCCCTATGAAGGGACGACACGAACGGAGGCATTTTTAGTGGCGCGACGCCAGGATTCGATCTGAGCACCCTCAGCACCGAAAACCAGCGCGCTTTACCAATGGGCCGCCACAAGCCCTGAAGATTGCAAAGTGATATACAACCTTAATTTACACATCTTCTTCAAAAAACCTGAACGACAAACTGGGAATAGAAAGATTTATTTATCTGTGTATGTTCTATGTGCAATCATCTCCCCTTTAAACGATCTGGAAACAAACTTTCCACTGTAACTCCCTAGGATCCTGCAAAAAATACATGCTACCATAACGCAGATACTATACTCCGTATTTCTCCTGGGCTCATTTCCTTAACAGTTTGCAGCTGAAAATCCTCATCTTGCCTTATAATTCCTATCTCATCACTTTAGCACGAATGCCTATCAATGGCCACTAGATAGTTTGGTTTGTGAAGGTGAAATGACTAGCTTTCCCAAAATTAAGTGCACCAAAAATATATTCATTTTCACCCCTGAAGAAAAAAAATGAAAAAAATCTCCTTTCAAGAGGCATAAAAATAATAAACTATTCATGGCCTAAAAATACATGTACGCATTTATTGGGACAGAACGAAGTGATGAACAATATGAATTTATAAATCACGGTACATTGCTATTCTTAAATTTTTAATTTCATTTAATGCTGATTTTTTATATATCAGAATCTTGGACAACTTAGATAAGTTAAAAGTGTTTCTTTATGTTTTCTGCTATACTTAATTTTGGAGAAGATGTGAATCATTATTTTATATGCTACCACAGGCGAGATCGTTTCGTTGAATTACTTTTTTAGGGCACTTGCTGTTCCCACTAGAAATGAAATATTTGCTTCAAATTCTTTACATCTAGGTATTTTTGCACAACAAAATAATTTTATTAGTTCATTGGTTGGATAAATCTGATTTAGAGACCCAGTCTAGCATATAGTCAATGTATGATTTCTAGCACTGAAACCTAACCATTTTAGTCAGCCCTAAAGACTGGTTTTAACATTTCTTGAAATAATCGTAGGTGAAGGTTAGTTTCACATGTCTGAGTTCTGATTTTTGTAACTTAAAAAAGATCTTTAAACTGCCCATATTTTTTGTTTTTTCTTTCCTTTTTTAAAAATTTTGTTGAACTAGATGTGATTTGATTTCCTGAAAACAACAATTAAAAGTTTCCAGAGTTGAAAAACTACGAATTTAAATCTCATATTTCACCTTTAAAATATCGAGTTGAAGATTACGTATTTGGTTATGTATCGCAAGATGACAGTTGCCCATAGCTAAATATTGGCAAAAAAAATCTATGAGGTTAATAGACTCGCCATATTTATAGGAATTGTGAATGTCAGTTCCCTAACCGTTCATAGAATTTATAATGCATCTTCCTAATTTTCAGTAGTTAAAAATTGCTGTCTTAAAAAGAGTTGCTTAAATGAGCTGATGTTCCCTAATCGACAATTAACTACAAAATAATCTCGTTGTAGGAATACTGTAAAAATATATTGCCTGTTGTCTTGTTCCCGTAAAAAAGTACATTTCCTCATTGAGTGTAGCAGTAATTCATTGAGAGGCAAAAATCGTGATATATATTTTTATAAGGTTTAGTTTAATGTAACAATCTAAAATTGAAAAGGAATCAAATTTTCTCTGGAAAGCATTTTCTAGAGAAAAATCTATGGAAATTTTTAAAGCTACTGTGTACTGTCCGACCACAGTACGAAGAACCACGGTTGGCATAGTGCCAAGACGATTCTATTCACGCTGTAGGTAAGGCTGCTGAGGAAGCAGGGGGGAAAATCTCGTATTCTCTCGACATTCTTTAGAATCGGTTACTAACTGCGCTTGCTTGCTTTTTCCTTGTCTGTTATTTTGATTATTATATTAAAATTAATGGATCCTTTACCCAACACAACTGCTCGGAATAAGCCGTTCAGTAGTGATTGTAAACGGATAATACACAATGTAATTAAATTGTGTGATAAAGAAGCAGTAGAAGGAAATGTTATTGTTCCACTTTCGCAATCCCTAAAGAGAGCTAGTGAAATGACCGGGATATCAATGTCCAGTGTAAAAAGAATACGCAGAGATGCAAAGGGTGAAGAAACTCCAAAATTTGAATCTCCGAGGAAACGTCAGAAAAAATGAACCACCGAAAACGTAGCTTTAGATAATTTTGATTGTGATGTAATCCGAAAATATCCACTCCTATAAAACTCCTATTTTTTAAATAGATTTGCTTCTTTCTTTTTATTATTTTGAAATTATTATTCACATATTCGATCAAAAATAAAGTTTTAAAACATAACTTTAAAATTGCGGACAAAAATAAGTCTGAAATACATTCCGTATTTCATAAACAAACACATCCGAAAATATGACGTTTTCCCCTATTTTCTAAGTAGACTAGCTTTTCTCGCGCATGCGTAAAAGCTTCCAGGGACCTTGCTTCCGTGGTCGGACAATACTTACCCTATTGGATTCGTTGTCCTGAATATTAAATTATGGAGAAAATGTGTCCAAGGATTGCCGACTGGGATTGAAAGATTCTTTTTAATTGTACTTCGTCATAAGAAAGATATTTTACACCTTGGGGCATTTTTCATTTAAAATGGAAATAATTTTTTTTAAATTTTAATTATTTTGGGTGGTAGGATCTGAAATGGTGTGTTTTAAACGCTCATAAATTCTTTTGGTGGACGAAATTTATAAAATGAATCCTGTTGCAAGGTGGAGGAAAGTTCAGGCTATCTGAAAATACCATTTTTATTTGATTATCAGCATATATGTAGCTGTAAATAGAAGACAAATTTTCCAATAGGGTTAGTACACAGTAGCCTTGAAATTCGAGATTTTTAGCTCTTTGTAACTAAGCAAAATCTAAAAGTATACAGGGTGGTCTTAAAAACACTTTCTGATATATGGACCTCTAGTAGCCGTTCCGTTCAACCGATAGAGATGAGATTTAAGATATAGTTATTGAGGTATGAGCTAGGGAATCTGTGAACGGCAACAAAGTGGCACTCATGGCTACGGTTTTTGGTACAGAAACCCGAAACTTTTGAATGGCAACGCCCACATTTTGCCATCGCAAAATTCTCAGCGCTTCCGAAAACCCTACAGAGCGTTGCAACGGTACGTGTATCACAAAAACCGGACGCGTTATGCAGACACGAAAAACAGCTCTGCGAACGGTCAACAAAAACACAATCGAGGCGCACGGACGAAATTTGCATACGACAAAGGCAAGAAACCAAAAATTGATGAGAACACAGATCGGACAAAAGAAAACTTTTGTTTGGATGAGACATTTTAAACATGAGTGCCATCAGAGGCCGTTCGCAGAACTGGTATTTTTGTGATACACGTACCGTTCCAACGCTCCTTAGGGTTTTCGCATGCGCAGAGCATTTTGCAACGGGAAAAAAAGTGGGCGTTGCTATTTGAAAATTTAGAGTTTCTGTACCTATAACCGTAACCATTAGCGCCACTTGGTTGCCGTTCACAGAATCCCGAGCTCATACCTCTTAATAAATATACCTGAAATCTCTTCTCGATAGGTTGAACGGAACAAACGCTAGAGGTTCATATATCGGCAAAGTTTTTTATTATGACCACCCTATATGACCTATATACAGTGATTTCCGCTTATAAGAATCACGTTTGTTATTACTGTTTTTGATTCTTATAAGTGGTTGAATCTTATAGACGATATTTAGGTTTTTGGACAGGTACACACACCTATATATACATATATGAGATAATTTACCAAAAAATACTCTTTAATTTACGTTAATTATCTTTCATTAAAATTATTTTTTATAATTTTAAAAATGCAACTTAATTTTTAGACTTATAAGTAGATACACATGATAATAGTAAGAGAAGAAAGAATCCAATATTTGTTACAACATATCTGCTTAACAGTTTTAACATTTCAACTACAGGAAGGGAGCAAGAAAAAGTTTTCTATGGTAGTTTGACGTAACGAAGTTTACAGGGGGCGGTTTAGAACTCTTTCAATACTAATAGTCTCAGACGAAGATTCTCTTTTAGCTTACGTTTCACGATTTAATAACGTGCTGAATCTACTAATATCACGTTTGCCTAAGTGATAGTGGACACTTCGCCGAAGATTTATGTGTTTCAGCGTCCAGGAAGCCGCGACCAGGAATCGGAGCCAGACGGGTAAAGATGCCCCCGGGTCAAGCTAATAGAACAGTGTTGTGCTAAAGATTTTAAGGGGAAACTATTATGTTATGTCTAACAAAGAAAGGGTTGTATTTTACGACTATATTCCATCCCATCTTATCAATCTTTCTTTAAAAAAAAGAACTTCGTGCCTTTTGAGAGTTAAAGTGGCTTTTTTGGAAAAATGAAAGGAAAGCGAAGACTGTAAACTGATTCTTAAAACCGGTGGATTGATTCTTTAAAACGAAAATTTTAACATGTAAACAATACATTTGTTTTTGTTTTCGCGATATTAATTCTTATAAACGGTTGATTCTTATAACCACTGATCACTATAAGCGGTGGTTACTGTATATAAAACAGTTCCGTAACTGACTGACGCCCTGACTGACTGACATACAACGCACAGACCAAACCGCTGGACCTAAAGAGCTGAAATTTTGCATGGCGATTCTTCGTATAGTGTAGGGGTGCACTAAGAACGATTTTTGAAAATTCTTCTTACATTTTTTAAAATTAAATTTTTAAGCTGTTGTAGTAACTTTTTTCAAGTTTACATTTCAAATAATGATTTGAGGGTTATAAAATTTACATCACGAGAAAGACACCAAAAATTCCTTTAAAATGAAATCTCTTTCAAATCTTTATCTCCATTTTCTGATTTTTGATGAATTTTTAAAGATTAAATTTTAGAATTTAATTTATTAAATGCTGATCGTGTGATTTCTTTTTCTTGTACTTTAAATTCATTTATCGTCACGTGCATAACAACTAAATAGAATTAAAAAAAATGTTTTTCTTGCTAATGCGGCAGGGACATTATCCAAAAAAATATTAAAATACAATAAAAGATATTATGTTCCTGAAATTGTACTAAATTAACTGTACTATATTCTTTAGTATGTCCTATTACATTCAATTTGAATATTTTGTTCTACATTATATTGTCTATAAAAATATCCCTTACGATTTATTTATAAATATATTTTTTTGTTTTTTTACATCAACTGTATACATTGATCGTCTATTATATATATATATATATATATATATATATATATATATATATATATATATATACAGTGGAATCTCGATCGATCGTTTTCGGATACATCGTTTTTCCGTATGTGTCGTTCATTTTATCTAGTCCCAACGATCACATTGCTTTGTTATGTTTCCGCATCTATTGTTATCCCGCATTTATCGTTCATTTCAATCGGTCCCTTGATAAACTATAGATCGAGATCCCACTGTGTGTATATATATATATATATATATATATATATATATTGGTATTAATTGCATATTACATGGACCGTTGTATTTAATTTTAATGTACTCCGTAGCGAAGCACGGGTATTCAGCTAATCATATAAATTAATCTCATTTCCCATAAAGAATATATATCTCCCATATGACAATGTGTTAAATTAAACGATATGTGCAATCTAGGACCGAGGTGTAAGGTAAAAAGGTCCTTCACTCAAAACCTGAGAAACCTGAAAATTGAATAATAGGCGTCATAAGATTACGCATACCCTTTATGTGTGTGTGTGGGGGGGGGGGGGGGGGAGAAGTGATAACAAACTTCTAGTCGAGTTTCGTCTAAAGTCGAAATAAGAAATAAGAAAGTCTAGTTAGCATACACATTTAGAAAAATATAAAATATTTCCTTATTATACACTAAAATTTTTAAAGTTACGAATCATTTTATTAGTATTGTCAGGTTACTTCCTTTCCATAAATTTCCCTCCGCGGAATTCGTTAACATTACATATTAAATATGGTAGTTTAATAGAATAGATGGAATTTATGGCCGTTATTTGAGTCCTTATTCAGAGTCATTACATGAGATGATGAAGTTTAATACAAAATGAATGTACATAAAATGGCAATTTTTAAAAATAATACTGTCGAACTAATTTTATATATTGCTACATATCAAACCTTTTCGAAATTACAAACTGTAGAAATATATTATTTTCACCATTTAAAGTTGTTCAGACAACCCTTAATTAGAGTATTTTAATGTCTATTTTATAGCAAATTTTTATTATTACAGAGTAAATTTACAAATAGTTAAAATACAACTATTTTATCTTTCAGAAAAATCCTTGGAACTTCCTTTGTACAGAGGCTGGTCGCACATTTTTAGACGATTTTGGTAAGCGGTAATAAAAAATCGTTTGCTGCAAAAGAAATAATTGCAATTGTACTATGTTTTTAAAAGTCAAAATTATCGTCTGCGGCTTGAAAGTTTTGTTTTTATTCAAAATGGCGTTTTTAACAAAGCAGTGGTTCGAAGGCTACATTTATGCTCTTTCCGAAGAGAAATATGCATACTCCGTTATCCAAAAACGATGTGAGAGTCATGGTTTTGTGATATCTAAAGTGGCGATAGGTAATGTCGTCAATAAGAAAGGAAAAAAACGTCAAATTGGAGCCTCAAGTGGGACAAAAATTCCAAACAAGTATCCAAGGAAAAAATGGACATCTTCGACTATTGCAAAGGTACGTTGTTTAATGTTAAAAGAAAATCCCCCTAGTCAAAGGACAGTTGCAAACTCATTAAAATGTTCGGTGTCCACTGTAAACAAAATGATAAACGTTGATTTAAATCTTAAGAAAGCGAAAAAACGCAATGTGCATCGTCTTCTTCCAAATCATATCGCTGAACGCAGAACACGCTGCAGAATTCTATATGAGAAACACTTATCCAAAGAAAAATGGAAAACAATTGTCACAATAGATGAATCATGGGTGTATTTAAATGATTGCAACAAAAAAAGTGCCATTTATTATCATAAAAGGGGAGAAGAAAATTTAAGTACATGGTTCAAAGAATCGAAAGAAAGTTTTTCTCAGGGATTCATGATTGTTGCTGGTTTTTCTTATAATGGCAAGTTAAAAATAAAGAGAGTGGAAAAAAATGTCAAGATTAACTCCAAATACTATCAGGAACATATTTTATTGCCAATTTTTCTGAATGAAATACCGTCGCTTTACCCACAGTGCCATCAATCTGTGAGACTCCATCAGGACAAAGCTAGCAGTCACACATCAAAATCCACTGTAAATTTCCTAAAAGAAATGGAACAAAAAACAAGGTGGTTCATTCAACTGGTATCTATCCCTTCACTGATATCCCTACTAAATCTCCCGATGTATCACCTATGGATTTTTGTGCTTTCGGACTTTTAAAATCTGCATTATCCAAACGTCGTCCCAAAACCCTTACAGGACTCTGGAAAGCTGTTCAGGAGGAATGGGATAGAATACCTCTTCTGACACTTCAAAAGGCATTATTATCCTGGAAATTGCGGTGTCGAAAGATAGTTCAGAATAAGGGATGTCAAATAGAACATTTAAAACACAAGAATTTTATGTAATTTAGTTTTGTTAATACAATATACATCGTCTAAAAAATGTGTGAACAGCCTCTGTATTTGTTGCTAGCAATTATGATTTTTGAATTGAAGAAGCTTTATAACGACCAATAACATTTATTATGCGAAATGTGAAATATATGTTCAACCACCTATAGATTTGAAAGGCAAAACTCTTCAATTACTATCGTGTTCCTCTAGCGGTTGTTTCAGCATTACTTTTAAAACAATTTCTCGCGTACTTCTGAAATTCTTCATATAACAATGGCTTTTCATGTCTTGATTTTTTCAACTATCTTGCTTTAAAATTTCTCTAATATTATACATAATAAAGTTAAAAGATGAAACCTTTAGCTTATAGTCTTTATAAACGTATACAAGATTTAATAATTCAATCACGTTTACAAGCTGAAGGTGGTCTTTACATCATACCAGTCCAAATCAATTTCCTCGTCATCGCATTTTTTTTCTATAACATCGTGTAAGAAACTATTTCGTGCACTTAAGATAGCTTTGTGGCACATAAATGGTTTTCAATCGACATACACTGTGACATCATCATAAAGCTTTTATTTTAAAAGGAATCTAATATCTTGTGATAAAGGTTTTTATCCTGAATGTGTTGACTTTTTGAATATTACATTATCTTCCGTGCTGTGTACAAGAATGCAGCCTCCAATACAAAGTTTATCACAAAAAAGGAACTGTAACCAACTTTCAAGTTGCTTTACCTTGTTGGACTACATTTACCTTGTTACTTAATTGTTTTTATCCTTGTTTGAAAACTGATTATCTTTTCAAAAATACTCTCTTTTTCACATATCTTTATTTTCTAACCCACAAACATACCACAGATTCCAGTTAACTCGTACTGTAGCAGGGAAAATATCAGATTCTAATCTTTCTAAATATATAGAAGTTATGGATTCTCCAGTAAATTCAACAGATTTCAGAATCAGCCGCCATCTGGTAAATAATAGCCTGCTAACTTGAACTCTGGACTGTAAATTACCCAATTCTTTTTGCATGTTAGAGGGAAATAATTTTCAATTTCTCATTCAATTTTGCTATTCCCAAACTTTCGGGATTTGTCAGTGATGGATTTCTTTGGTTCCATATAAATTTTGTTTATTATAACATCTAATAGTTTACAGTTTCATCTAGATTTGCAGTTTGTTCATTTTTAATGAATACTGTATTGTTGCCAGATTTCGGAAACGAATATTTAATGCGCATATTTGTATAAAAATTTCTCTCGGGCATATCGCGTGTACAGATTTTATGTAATTTCGCAGTAATGTACATATGGACTCCAATATGCAGGCACAGTTCAAAATTTCTTGTTTTTCGAAAAGCAGACTAGTTGTACTATTGTATTTTTGGAAAAATATCCCAATTTTTAGAAATATTAATTCAGGTCTATTAGAAATAATTTCTTAAAGTTCCGAGTAACAAAATAGACAGAGTATATTGAAAAACTTCAGACGAAGATCTTTAGTTATAGACATTGAAAACAAAAGTATTTGTTTAAACAGTTACATCAGCAGAAACCATTCACGCGAAGCACTAATGAAAGAAAATATTTTGATTGTTTGCTTTGTTTTCATTTTAAAAATCCAATTCGAGTGTCAATGTTTCATGTTAATGGTCAATTCTAACCGCAAATTTAAATTTCCCCACCTCTATTATTCACAGATAATTTGATTAGGTTGTTTGATTACAGTTGTGCCCACGCCTAATAATTGCACTTATTTGTTTTAAATGTGATACTTCCCCGACATGCTCCAACTGTACTATTTAGCCAAGGATTTCAGCACTGAATTTGTTTATGATTTCATAATTCTTTCATTGATAATTTCATTTGCCGCCCACATGGTATAGTAGTTAGCACTTATGCTTATATCTCAAATTTTGCCATAACGTTCGGAATGGATTTAACAGTCCTGTTTCCATATTCAAAAGATTATAGAAAGTAACAGAAAAACAAGCAGGGAATGGATACATTTTAGCAAGATTATGTAAAGTTATTGGACGCACGCAGGCTACTGTCCGTGTAAAAAAAAAAAAAAATGCAATTTTCTTTTGTTTAAACTGAACTTAGCAACTCCCATCCTACTTGGAAATCTCTCGTAAATAGAATTTTTCTTGTCTCTATAGTCACACTGACATAAAGTATTTATGTCAGTGTAAAGTGTGTACGCATCGTTTACTTTGCATTAGGATTTTTGTGTGCTTGCATGTAAGGTGCGTTGAGCCCATAATGTAAGTTGTGTTTGTCTTTTCCTTTTCTTCTTGACTTATTGCTTCTTTGGGGGACTCGGGGCCTTGGGATGTCTTTTGGGCTTACCTGCATCCTATTCAGAAAGTTCCCCTTGAGGTAACTGATATGGTTAGGCTCCCTGATGACGAGACCTGTCGGTTACCTCTGTTGTTTTAAGGTTCAGTTCCGACACTTATACAGATTCTTGCCGTTCGTGCGTGGATGCCCAGAGTGCTTGATTTCTGTTTGTTTTTTTTGTCTATTTTCGTATTATTTTTATCTATCTCTGTTGGATTATTTGTTTTTTTTTGGTCACACTAACAAAATATATTCCTGGGGGTAAAATAAGTATGCTAGACACTCTAAACATCTTTGCATTAAACATCTAAGGGCTACAGAGGAAGTGAAGGAAATCAATCTATCAAAAATGTTTTTAATAAATAAATGGCTAAATTCTTACGGTAGTTCGCAAGAAAAGAATATAGTTCATAATACATCATGCTAAAAATTTCTTTAAAAATACTGTTGAAGGTATTTAGAAGATAAAAACACCTACAAGAAGTGTGCATCCAGTGCAATTGTGGCTAATTCGTTTCCCTCAGTATGTACCCTTAAGGGGACAAAGCACTTTCAATCACGTTCTTCTTTAATTTTCAATATTTTAAACTATATACCCAACGCGTATAATTAATATTCTTTCCTACTACATTGAATATACCTCGAATTCACAAATAAGTATTTTGTGAAAGAATAAGACCCGTTTATCAAAAAATTCTTTAAAAATGCTAGAATTTTTCAAAAGGCTCCATGCGTATTCATTTTCTTCTGATACCTTCCAAATTTCTCAGAATTGTTAATTGAAGTGTTCGTCACAAAACTGTGCATAATTGTTTGAAATCAAATATTTTTCAAATTTGTAGACCATAAAATAAAGTAAAAACATAAAAAATAACAGGCAGTATACGAAAAAAAAATTTAACACTTTAGATTCATACAAATAAATAAATAAATAAAATAAATGCACATTTATATTTATATGCATATGGTAAACTTATATAACAAAATTTAAGAATTTTAATTAATATAGAATGCGCATGGAGCTTTTTTAAAAACATTAGCATTTTTGAAATTCTTTTTGAAAAACAAGCATTATTCTGCCAAAAATTCCTTATTTTGAATTCTGAGAGTTTTTAATGTAGTAAAATAGAAAATTGATTATTCTCATGTTGTATATGGAGTTAAAGATTGAGAATTAAAAAATTTGAATTTCAAGGTCCTTTGTCCCCTTAATGGTATAAATTAGAGTTTGCCGTCACATATTTTGGCTTAGGCAAACTGTGGCTCTCATGTAAAGGTAAAAAAAGTTGACGTGTTACATAAAGATTCATCTGGATATTACGGATGGGTATGGTCGCATAAATATCTTTGTAAGCAACACCAGTACTTAAATCAAATTCATCCTTATTAATTACATTATCCTAGTTAAACTCACTGAGAGTTTGCCCCATAACAGGAACATACATTTGTTCTTTGGTTAAGGGAACAAGGGACCTTCAATCTCGTTCTTTAATTTTCAATATTTTACTCTATATACACCATGAGTGTAATAGGTATTCTTTTCTACTACATTGAAGATGCTTAGAATCCACAAATAAGTGTATTTTATGGAGGAATAAGACCTGTTTATCAAAAAATTCTTCAAAAATTCTAGAACTTTTCAAAAGGCTCCATGCGTATTCATTTTCCGCTGATATCTTCCAAATTTCTCAGAATTGTTAATTGAAGTGTTTGTCACAAAACTGTGCATAATTCTTTGAAATCAAATATTTTTCCAAATTTATAGACCATAAAATAAAGTAAAAACATAAAAATAGCAGGCAGAACGGAAAAACATATTTAAGACTTTTAGATTCATACAAAAAACCATGCACATTTATATTTATATACACGTGGTAAACGTATAATACAAAATTTAAGGATTTTAATTAATACAGAATGCGCATAGGGCATTTTGAAAAACATTAGCATTTTTGAAAAATTTTGAAAATCTGCCAAAAATTCATTGCATTCTGCCAAAAATTCCTTATTTGGAATTTTAAGGGTTTTCAATGTAGTAAAAAAGAAAGTTAATTAGTCTCATTTTGTATATGAGTTAAATATTGTAAATTGAAAAATTCGAATTTGATGGTCCCTTGTCCCCTTAAAGAGATAACATTTTATTTTCAATGCGGCAGGCGCTTGTCTTAGTGTACGTACTTCTTTGACATTGTCCCATGAAGAAGTTGTCAGCTACTGTATTATAGGAGGTGAGCCAATACTTCTTCCTATGAGGGGGACGTCACAGAGAAAGACAACCTTAGTCGGAATTTGAACCCAAGTGCATTGCGTGACGCTCTGAACGCTACCCACTATACTGTGCGGGCGGCTAAGCAGATTAAATAGTTAAAACATTTGTGATAAATTAGGTTTGACTATTACGCAAAATTGAAAATCTTCAGTATACAAACTTATAGAAGACATTTGAATCACACAATGTACTATATAAGTCTAATATTCTATTTAAATTCAACATTTTTCTTAATACGTAACCTAGAAAAGCAGATGTTTTCGCTGAACTTAATGTATGCAAAATGTTACATTATATACCACTGCAATCACGGCATTGAAATGTTTAATACAAACAGCATTAAAAGTGTATACAGGTTAGAAACATTACACATTAAACATTTTTATGACATTTTAAAATTCATTGCACAAATCAATTTTAAAGATTACTCAAATATAAATTCCTTACCAAAAATAGTATTTCATAAATTACACTAAGTAAAATATTTTATATTAGTAATGCAAGAGGACATAGTAAAATTTTGATCAGGTAAATGCTTCAAAGAACTAAAAGCCAAAGTAAGACAATATAAATAGGTATACTGATGCATACAAAGGGTTCAACATATCTTACATATTTTTACAAGAAAAACGTCAAAATGACTTTCAGTCAATTAAAATTGTTAATGTAATAATCAATGAGTTACATTATTATTATTTGGGTTAGTTTAAGGATATTCATAACAGCATATACCTCTAGATAATAAAATGGATTTTGTAGAAAATATTTTATCAATAACAAATAACATAAATTCCTAATCATTAATTCTCAGAATTTTCATACATTCAGAAATTTTTCATAAGAGAACTTAATGTAAGAACTATTTTCATTCATCATATTAGTGATTTTACGACTCGGTTTAACCCCTTAAGAACTCGTAAGTCAAAATTCTTCAAACAACTTCAAAAATCCTTCAATTTGAATCCTGCTTCGGGATTATTTTCTATACGCACTCTTGCGTACTCCTTGAATTCTGTATATACGGCGTTTATGTTTACTAACCTTGCCCAATTGTCTTGCTCTCTGATTTCTCTGTGATTATAAAAAATGAATTTAAAAGCTGCAAGCTTCAATCTTAGATCCTTGTGAAGGAACGCTAGAAATAAAGTGTCAAACGCATTTAATATCTGAAGATTGTCTATCAAAATTTTAACACACAGATGTTTTAAAATCAACATTCCGAATTTTACAGCGGCAATGTAGATATTACGTACGTCAGAAGGCTCGTAATCTTGTAGAACTCCACTGTAAACGTAACGGAGAACAATGCGCACGGTCCTAGGATCGGCAATTCGGATCGAAAAACCTCTACAATTCTGAACAGAGTGAATAGTTTGTGCGAAAACAGGTGAACGTGCACTCAGGATGCATTTATGAACGGCGAAAACTTCATTCCCGCATCTCACAAAGAGATCGCTGTGTAAGCCAGTTTCGAACAAAGATGCCATTCTATTTGAAAGTAGAGCATAATGTTCTTCGCAGTTTATACTAGTCAGTAAAGAAATTCTATTACTCACCGTAGATAAAGATGTTGAATCCTCAGGTATAAAAAGTAAGCAAAAGATAGATAATGTCCCATTAGCCACAACAGACGGTTTTTTTAAAATATCCCTGGAGACAAAGTCTTTAATTCCTATTGCTCCACCGTTCACAGAATGCCACCTCACAGCTTTTTTAGCATTAATCGAATTTCCAAAACTGTCTAAAATATCAAATATAGCATATAATTCTTTAATTTGTTGGGGGATCGATGTCTCTAGAGAGATACTTACGTGCTCAGTAGGAACATCAGTTTCATTCAATCCGAGACGCATTCGAAACGCTATATTTAGGTCAATATTACCAAAATGAGGACTGACAAGAAAATTTTCGGTTCTGGATCTGATATCTGCAATTATCCATTTATAGAAAAATTCTCTAGCTTTAAATTTGGTGCGTAAAATTAATTCATCTTTAGTATAATACTGCTGTAGTTCCTTCACACGGAAAAAATTTATTGTTTCATCCATTGATATCGAAGGGAATCTCAAAACATGATCTAAATTTCCTGTATATAAAGAGCTAAATACTTGTCCAGCGCATTTGTTATTTGACGAAGCCAAATAAATTTCATTTCTTTCATTATGACTCATAACATCTTTCAACAGTTTATTTACTGCACATAGGATAGCTTTATGGCCCTCCATACATGTTTTTCCGATGTTTACTGTCATATCAATGCATTTTTTACGATTGTAGAGAGCACTAAGATCTTGCGACAGAGACCTCAACCCTATTTCCTTTGATTTTCCAAACGCTGCACAGCTCTCTTTGTTGGTAATAAGGAGGATGGCTTGAAAATAGAATTTCTCGGTAGAAATTAGATGCAACTTTTCTATGCTTTTGTGATTCTTTATTCCAGATACGAGTCTGCCTTCATTATCAAATACACCATCCTTCTCACTTATAGTTATATTCCCAGGTAAACACGACAGTTTCCAGAACACCCGCACTGCACGAGAAATGTCGCCAGATTCAAGCCTTTCTAAGTACACTGAAGTTAAATATTCCTCATCATCATACAATCTTAAAGCCTTCAGAATAAACCTCCATTTTATTGAAAGAAAACCATTTATACTGAACTCAGGACTGATAATTTCCCATTTATTTTTATGAGTTACACAAAAGTAGTTTTCTATTTCCCATAAAATTTTTGCATATCCAAATTTTCGCGGGGTAAAAATCTCCTTTCTCTGTTCTTCCATATTTAATCTATGCAGCACGATATTCCGACTTTCATTCAGTTCTCAGGGCGACTAAAATGATATCCATTTACTTAAATACTCTATAGCTGCCAGATTTCGAACCAACATGCAACCCTTTCAATGCATTAACAGCTATATACTGAGGCAACATTAAAGAGTCAATTTTGATCAGAATCTCTCTGATTGGCTAATCATTTTCAACAAACTAATCACAATGGTTGGAATCTAAATTGTAGCTCCAAATATTTCATCAGTATGTAACAACTGGCCTCCACTGAGGGCATATCACGTACATGGACATTACAAGTTTGGAATTTCTAGAAATTTCATCGGATTTGTCTACGCGCAGAGACATTCCTGAAATATACTAATACTCTTACAACTAACCGGAAATTCTTTCAATAAATTCTCTTAATATCTCTCTCTTAATTCTGAAAAGATATGTTTGATTTCGCCATTGAAATAAGTTAATCAACGATCCCCAAAATAGAAACTATGCACGATCCACGTAATACCTTGGCTCTGTTATGATATTTCTGTAAACATTTCAGTAAACATTATGAATCTCACTTGATTCATTTAAAAATAGTATTTGTGCAATAATCCGGAATCTTATAGAGTCTCAATATGGTTCCATTTAAACTTGCAATTCCATCAGAATAACATTTTATTACCGGGTATTTTTATTTATTATATCAACCTATTCAAGCAATGCAACAGTTTTAGGATATAATTATCCTTGTGAGTGCTATAGTCCTCTCAACCGTTCATAATTCAATTGTTATACCAACTGAACTTATTTTTAAAACGCCCTTTTGCAATTGGTTCTTTAGCTTAACACTAAATATTTATGTTGTTTCATCAATATAATAGGAAAATATTTATGCAAATCTTTGCCTTAGAACAGCCATACGCAACATTTTCTCTCTCGGGCCTCATGCAAATGCTACCTGCGTTACGCTGGCCTTAACATAATACGTCAAACCTCATAATATATTGTAAAAAACAGCAACTCAAAACCTAAATGAATTCAAAAGTTTATTTAAAAACTAGCTAAAATCCCGCACTTCACTACGGAGTACATTTAAGTTAAATACAATGGTTAATGTATGCAATTAATGCTAAAAAAATAAATATATATATTTATAATAAATACGATGATCAATGTATACAATTGATGTTATATATATATATATATATATAAAAATCGTAAGGGATATTTTTAAAGATATAATATAGTTGAAAATATTCAAATTAAATTTAATAGGATATACTAAAGAATACAGTGCAGTTAATGTAGTACAGTTTGAGGAACATATCTTTTACTGCATTTTAATATTTTTTTGGATAATGTCCGATCGTCTGCTGCATTAGAAAGAAAAAAAGAATTTTTCTCTATTTCGTTGTTATCACGTGACGATAAATTTATTTAAAGTACCAAAAAAAGAAATCACGTGATCAGCATTTAATAAATTAAATTCTAAAAATTAATCTTTAAAAATTCACCAAAATTCAGAAAATGGAGCTAAAGATTCGAAAAAGATTTCATTTTAAAGGAATTCATATGGTCTTTCTCGATATAAATTTCGTGATATACATTTTATAACCCTCAAATTATTATTTTCAATGCAAACTTAAAGAAAGTCCCTAAAACAGCTTAAAAATTTAATTTAAAAACTCTATGAATTTTGCAAAAATCTTTGTTAGTGCACCCCTACACCATAAGAAGAATCGTCATGCAAAATTTCAGCCCTTTAGTTCCAGCGGTTTGGTCTGTGCGTTGTATATCAGTGAGTCAGTCAGTTATGGAACTGTTTTATATATATAGATGAGTGCCATTTTTTCAATGCTGGCACAAACTTTCCATTATTTTAGACAAATCAGTCTTATACTTGCTACATGCTACTCACAATGCGTCATCGAGGTAAGAATCAGTAAGCCGGTATCGATATACGTTCTTCGCGTACCTCATTTTCGAAATGGATGGTTCACAAAGATACGTTGATGCGAAAAACGCGAGCAGCAGGTGACACATTTTTGTTCAGTTTTGTATTTTTCAGGCACTCGTCTTGAAAATTATGTTTCCAAAGTGCCAGCCTGATAACACTAGTCAACAGCCATTTTGTATCGGATTTGTAATAAACATTTTTTTCCATGGATATTTCTATGTAGAATCTGAATTTTCTATCAGAAATTTTTTATCACGTAAGGGTTTGTCAAAATTTTAGAATGTAATTTTTAAATACATGGTAAAATACGTGGGGAAATGTAAATTATAATTTACATTTGATGGTCAAATAATGGTCTATGTAGGTTAAAACCTTTATTTGGATTTATTCTGCTGTAAAAGTAACCATCAAAGCATTCACCAGATCCACTTGGTGCGCGGTTGTCCACCACCACCGCGTACCAAGTTGCGAAAGCTAACTTGAAAGCAGTGCTTTTGCATAATGACGTCAAACTACCATCAGTACCTTTGGCTCATGGAGTGACCGTGAGGGAAATTTACGAAAATATGGCTCTGCTGCTGGCAGCAGTCAAATATAAAGATAATGGGTGATTTGCTGCGATTTCAAAGTAGTGGCAGTGCAAATAGGTTTACAGGGTGGGTTTATAAAATTCTGCTGTTTGTTGTACCTATGGAACAGCCGAAATACAAAGTACTACTACAAAGCTAAACAATGGTCTATCAGGGAATCATGCATTCCTGGAGAGAAAAACGTCAAAAATACATCACTGGTTGAGCCGTGTGATATCATTTAGCCTCCCCTTCTTATAAAGCTGGGTTTCGTGAAAAACTTTGTCAAAGCTCTTGATAAAAATGGCCACGGCTTTAAGAATTTGCCGGAAAAGTTTCCGAAATTGAGTGAAGCAAAGCTGATGGAGGGTACATTTATTGGTCCACAAATCAGGAAATTGTTGAATGACTCAACGTTCAATGCTAAACTCTCGAATCTGGAGTTAGCTGCTTGGACGTCTTTCAAAGCCATTGTTCACGGTTTTCGCGGTAACAAAAAAGACGACGCATATGTCTCTATAATGACTGGTCTACTGAACAACTTTGGAAATGGGTTGTAAAATGTCACTAAAAATTCAGTTTTTGCATTCCCACCTAGACTTTTTCCTAGAAAACTTGGGTGCTGTGAGTGATAAACTGAGTGAACGTTTTCACCAAGACATCCTTACTGCGGAACATCGGTATCAAGGGCGCTGGGATCCTTCAATGATGGGCGACTACTGTTGGCTTCTGTTTAGGGAGAATTATCAGACATCCTACAAAAGAAAAGCACTATCATCCTAGTTTTGGAAATAACATTGTTAATATTAACATTATGGGTGCATTATGCAACAGTTTCGTGCTCGTATTAGTTTGTCACAGTGTTTGTTAAGTAATAAAGAACAAATTTCACTGATGAATATTATTTTTTTGTTTACATTTCAAAGGGTCAATTTTTCTCAAATATTTCACTGTTGGCTTTACGTAACTGCTCTCTGTCTAATAAATGTGACGTGATAGAGAGAATCTGATTATTCCACCGAATTCGGCCCAAAGATTAGTTAAATTCCCCCATTTACAAGTCAGATACAAAAAAAGTTAAAGTCTTTTCAGTAGTGTAATAAGTGTGAATGTTTCGGACCGCACATAAAAGCTTGGTTTGCCGCAGTTGAGTACCTCCGACTTAGAAGAACATAGACAAAACTGAAAAACTTTTCGACTTTCACTTTGCGTAAACTGCATCTATAGTGCTGCATAAATATATATATATATATATATATATGTGTGTGTGTGTGTGTGTGTGTGTGTGTGTGTGTGTGTGTGTGTGTGTTTGTAAACAGTTGGCTCTCAGTTTTACGACTTTCAAGGGACCGTGAAAAATCGTCCTTAAGTAGAGATCGTCCTTAAACAGAATTTGCGAAGAAAATAACATTTTTCTTCACTCTCTACAGGCTTGGGACTGTCAATATATTTCTAATTTACTGGGGTGTTTGAAAAAGTTATTTTTATTATCATTATTATTTTATTCATAAAAAGTTATTTTGAATTACATTGAAAAAAGAGTAAAAACAATACAATAAAGTAGGTTTTAAAAAGCTCAAAGTGTTAATTGCTTCATTTTTTGCTTTGTTTTCGTTATTCTCTTTTCCAGATTTTCTAAAATGTTAAGTCTGTCATTTTCCATATTCGATGTAATATAGCGTCGGAGAACATTAGAGCAGATGTTGCATCTGTGTAAGACGGTGGCATTGTCTCTTTTTCCGTGTCTTCAACTTCACTTTCTTCGTCCGCCACTGTGTTTTCGTTTAGTATATCTTCGTAAATTTGTTCTACATTTCTGCAATCAGTTGTTAAAATACATTCATCACAATTGTAGAAATCTTGAATTGAAACATCCTCATCTTCAACATGACTTGTCCATTCTTCAGGTGTAATGTCATATTCGTTGATTTCTACATCCGTACTTTTTTGTTTCACTACAAGTTCTTTGTGAATTTCAGCAACGAGAAAACAGTTTTTTATTATGGATGAAGAAACTTCTTTCCATGCTGATGTTATCATGTGCATTGTTTTCAAGATCGAAAATTTTCAAATTTTCATACTGTCAGCCGCATTGTTTATTAATGGATGCTCTTAATTCATGAAACCATTGAAGGACTGCCTTATCAAACTCTTCTGATCGGCCACATTGAATTTTCTGCCGTTTGGATTTGGATCCCTAACCAAATTTTTGTGCTGTTTCACGAATTTTCTCTTTGCTTGCTAAAATGCCTTTGAGAGTAGACTCGGGTAGCAGAAATTGTCTTGCGAATTGGATTTTTGTTATTCAAACACTTTCTTCCCAGTCTTCAATATTTTCACCTTTTCGTGTAGCGTAAGAGGCTTTCGCTTTGATGCTGTTTTGCTCTGCTCACATAATATTCGTACTAGAATGAGCTCCTATATACAACCACGAATTCTCTAAACATGAACACCTTCTTCCTGGAAGGAGTGAGAGAGAGCTGCTATCGGACGGTTCGCAAGTCACATGACAACAGATGGTAGGTACAACAGAGTGATTCAGCTCACGCACTAAGAGCTCCATGAAAGAATATTCGATCTTCATAGATTCCCCGCCGCCTGTTTTTCTCACTGCAACAAGTCTATGATTGCAATATTGCAAACATCAACGATATTCCGGGTCTGTTATTGAAACCAAACTTGTTTTCCCCCTCAGAAGGAAAATTTCAAGTCGATGGACAGTGTGTTCAATAGCAGATCGTAACTGATCAGTTGTGAGGCTTCGCACATGAAGCGTTATGGAGTTCTTTAAGTCATTCAACGTCGCAACACCTCCACTGTCCATCGACTTGAAATTTTGCAGGTGAAGGAAGGTGGTCACGTAGAGCAGCTTTCCCTTCATCGTCCTGGACACGATTAACAACTGCTCTTCTTGTGCAATTTCGTCCTAATCTGTTCTTGTTTCTGTAAACTGAACTGTTTTGTTTCTCCCTTACCTTTACTTAATGTGGTTCGATGACAAGGTGATCAGAAACTAGTCAATAAATGTTAGTATTGTTTCTGTATTCCATTTTGGTTGTTTATTGTGTTAAATTTCATGTTTTTCCCGAAAAGGCGCCCTCTGGAGGACATTTTAGAACTATTTTTTTTCGAAATTCCGTGCGCGCATCTCGTGTATAGCCCATATAAAAAATTTCGTTGCATTCCGTTTACCCGTTTGTGCTATAGGATGCCGTTTATAGGGGAAGTTTAATTATAACCACCCGATATATATATATATATATATATATATATATATATATAGATATATATATATATTTATTTATTTATTTATTTATTTTTATATATATATATATATATATATATATATATATATATATATATATAAATATATATATATATATATATATATATATATATATATATATATAGATATAGATATATATATATATATATATATACATATACATTAGGGTGGGGCGAAAAAAGTTATTCTTTTATAATCAATTTCTAATAGCACGGAAAACTTGCGCATTGGCATCCTAATAACGGGAAAAATAATATAGAAAATATAAATTGTTTTTGAAATCGCGCAAAAAAAAGAAAAAAATCTGCACTTTTTAAAGACGCATAAAATTTTTTTAATAGTTTACTTTATTTCTAACTAGCGGCCCGTCCCGACTTTGTCCGGGTTGAACAAAATATTATACCAATAAATTTCCAGTTGATAGCCAATAAATCGTAAATCTTTTTTTCCCTTAATAATAACCGAAATAATAACTTAAATTAATTTTATGTTAGCTAATAATTAAAATAAATTTTTTAGAAGAAAAAAGGCGTGCCGGAGAACGGCTAGGTTAGAACCTCTAGCGTCAGAACAGAAGCCCACCGTGATAGCACCACGATAAGGATCGTTGAAGACTTCGGCACAAAAAGCGGTAGAGGACAGTAGCGGTAACAATGGAGATTGTTAGGATTAAACCCCTAACTTTATTTCTACTGATTTGATATACATAATATATAGCCTATGTCCATCTGGAATAATGTACCTTTCAAACAGTGAAAGAATTTTTCAAATAGGTACAGTTGTTCTGAAGATTACCCTCCACGTACAAAATCGCTCTCTCTTTATATATAAGTATAGATAGCACCATGCTAAGAATCGTTGAAGACTTCGGCACAAAAAACGGTAGAGGACAGTAGCGGTAACAATGGAGATTATTAGGATTAAGCCCCTAACTTTATTTCTACTGATCAGATATACATAATATATAGCCTATATTCATCTGGAATAATGTACCTTTCAAACAGTGAAAGAATTTTTCAAATAGGTACAGTGGTTCTGAAGATTACCCTCCACGTACAAAATCGCTCTCTCTCTCCTTATATATAAGTATAGATAGTGAAAAAACTACTCTTTGTAGTTACCTAAATGCGTGAAAAATGCTTTGGGACACATTGCCGTTCATTTGAATTCGCGCAAAAAGCCTTAAAATACCATTTATTTTTGTAAAAAACTCATATTGCAACTCTTCGCCCATTTCAGCATGTTTTTCCTTTATGAGTTTGGTATTGCCTTCTACATCGCAAATGCGTTCAAAGTTGTCGTATACTTCCTTATTAAGCTATAGGTACGGTGTTTCTGACAGGGCCACAGCAGCAAAACTTCTGGTGTCCTGCATGATCTTGGAATGATCTCTGATTCAGATATGTCACGAGTGATTGATAAAAGTAAGATTAGAAGGAAAAAAGTGAAGATTCGAAAAGCAATAAAGGAAAAAGAGCACCAGCTAAAAGAAGTAAATGGAATCTATTTCGGCGGTAGAAAAGATAATACATTTACTCGAGAAAAAATAGGAGCTAAATTGTACCGCAGAGTAAGAAAAGAAGAAAATATTAGGGTGATTAGTGCGCCTGGTGGCCAATACATTGGCAATGTTACACAAAAAACAGGAACCAGTAATGATATTGCCGAAAGTTTTTTCGACTCCATGAAAAAGAAAGATTTTGACATGAGTACAGTGGTAGCCATCGGTTGTGATGGGAGAGTCACAAACACGGAACTTTTCCAACCACTTTTCCAAGTGGTACAAGACATAGAAGTTAGGTGTCAGCGACCACTGCAGTGGTTTATTTGTTTGCTTCACTTTAATGAGCTGCCTTATAAACATTTGTCTGATCATTTCGACGGCACAACAAGTAGACCAGCTTCATTCAGTGGTCCAATTGGCAAACAACGTACTAGCTGTGAGAAAAATCCTTTTGTTTATTTTGTGCCGGTTCTAATTTGGGAAATATAAAGTCTTAATACCTGGTTAGCAAAGGTTAACCATCGGGAATGGCTGAGGGGTCCAGGATCTTTAACAGCTAATTCTGGATCCCAGAGTCCAGTGATGAATGCATTAACAATGTCTTGAAAATACTGCTGATCTTTACTGAGGTCAGTTTAATTTATTCTGATAAGAACTTCAGATTGAATCGGCACAAAAACAACACCAGGCTTTTTCTCACAGTTAGGTAGTTGCTTGCCAATTGGACCACTGAATGAAGCTGGCCCACTTGTTGTCCCGTCGAAATGATCAGACAAATCTTTATAAGGCAGCTCATTAAAGTGAAACAAACAAATAAACCACTGCAGTGGTCGCTCACACCTAAATTCTATGTCCTGTACCACTTTTCCAACCGGAAAAGTGGTTGGAAAAGTGGTTGGAAAAGTTCCGTGTTTGTGACTCTCCCATCACAACCGATGGCTACCACTGCACTCATGTCAAAATCTTTCTTTTTCATGTAGTCGAAAAGACTTTCGGCAATATCATTACCGGTTCCTGTTTTTGGTGTAACATGGCCAAGGAATTGGCCACCAGGCTCACTAATCACGCTAATATTTTCTTCTTTTCTTACTCTGCGGTACATTTTAGCTCCTATTTTTTCTTGTGTTAATGTATTACCTTTTGTACCGTCGAAGTACATTCCATGTACTTATGTCTGCTGGTGCTCTTTTTCCTTTATTGCTTTTCAAATCTTCACTCTTTCCCTTATAATCTTTCTTTTGTCAATCACTCGTGACATATCTGAATCAAAAATCATTCCAAGATCATGCAAGTCACCAGAAGCTATTGCTGCTGTGGAACTGTCAAAAACACCATACCTAGTACTTAATAAGGAAGTATACGACAACTTTGAACGTGTTTGCAATGTAGAAGGCAATACCAAACTCATAAAGGAAAAACATGCTGAAATGGTCGAAGAGCAATATGAGGATTTTACAAAAATAAATGGCATTTTAAGGCTTTTTCCGTGAATTCAATTGAACGGTGATGTGTCCAAAGGTATTTTTCACGCATTTGGGTAACTACAAAGAGTAGTTTTTACACTATTAGAAATAAAGTAAACGATTAAAAAAAATTTATACGTCTTTAAAATGTGCAGATTTTTTTCTTTTTTTTCTAAACTTTAGGGCTCTTGCGCGATTTCAAAAACCAATTTATATTTTATATATTATTTATCCCGTTATTAAGATGCCAATGCGCAAATTTTCCGCGCTATTAGAAATTGACTATAAAAAAATTTATTTTTTCGCCCCACCCTAATATATATATATATATATATATATATATATATATATATATATATATATATATATATATATATATATATATATATATATATATAAATATATACATATATATATATACATATATATATCTACATATACATATACATACATATATATATATATATATATATATATATACATATATACACTCAAGAGCCAAAACATTATGACCACCCCTACATTTTGCAATGAATTCGCCTGGATGACGTGGAAGGCACGTGATCAGGTGGAAGTGGTATTTAACTGCTGCTCGAGAGTCTGAAGAATCATTCTTTCAATTACTTCTGTGAGTGATGGGAAAGGCTGCGGATCTAAGTGACTTTGATAGAGGGCAGATTGTAATGGCTCGAAGGCTCGGAACAAGTATTTTCGAAACTGCACGACTCGTGGGTTGTTCGCGACCTACAGTTGTTAGTACTTATGCAAAGTGGATGAATGACGGTGAAACCAGCAGCAAACGCCATGGTGTTGGACGTCCACACGCTATCAAAGAAAAAGGTCGTCGGAGACTGTCTCGCATGGTGAAGCAAAACCGGAGCCAGACAGTAGCTCAGCTGACAGCCCAATACAATGCAGGGCCAAGTAGAATAGTATCGCACCACACTGTTCAGCGGACACTGTTGGATATGGGGCTACGCAGCAAACGTCCCACTCGTGTGGCTTTGCTAACCAAGTGTCATCGCCAACTGCGCCTGCGCTGGGCCCGGGAACATCGCGACTGGTCCATGGATCAGTGGAAGAGATTTGCCTGGTCAGATGAATCACGGTTTGTCATTCATCACGCCAATAGCCGTGTCAGGATTCGCCGTCTTCCAGGCGAACTGTTGCTCCCTCAATGTACAGTAGGTCATACACAGGCCCTGTAGTGGCGTTATTATGCTTTGGGAAACGTTCTCTTGGGCGTCTCTAGGATCCGTGGTTGTGGTAGAGCAGAACATGAATGCTACAGAGTATCTGAACATCATTGCGGACCAGTTGCACGTAAATGGAATGTTCCAACAGGACAACGCCCCGTGTCACAAGGCTAAAATTGTGTTGGAGTGGTTCCAGGAACATGATGCTGAATTCCAGTTAATGTCCTAGCCGCCTAACTCACCGGATCTCAATCCGATAGAACACATTTGGTATGTCATGGGACGGCAGCTCAGAGTTCAAAGACCACCAATTCGCAATATCTCGGATTTGCGTGACCGTTGCTTAAACATCTGGTACAATCTGACACCGGACATCTACCACGGACTTATGGCATCCATGCCAAGGCAGGTTGAAGCTGTGTTGCGCGCCGAAGGTGGGCCAACTCGTTATTGACAGGTGGTCATAATGTTTTGGTTCTTGAGTGTATATATATATATATATATATATATATATATATATATATATATATATATATATATATATATATATATATATATATATATATATTTATGTATATATATATATATATATATATATATATATATATATATATATATATATATATATATATATATATATACACACATACATATACATATATATATATATATACATATATATATATACATGTATATATATACACTGAAGTGCCACTGAATTAGGGATACCTACCTAGTAAAGAGTTGGGCCTCCTCTGGCGTTGATAACGGCTGCCACACGACGAGGCATAGATTCAACAAGTTTCTGGAAACGTTCCACGAGAATGGCTTGCCAAATATTGGCTAAAGCTGTCCATAATTCAGTAAGGTTCTTTGGTGCTGTGTGATGGCCTTTCACGCCTTGTTCCAAAACATCCCAAAGATGCTCAATAGGATTTAAGTCTGGGCTTCTAGGTGGCCAATTCATGACAGAGAAGTCAGAGGAATGCTCATCCAACCAGCCAGTAGACAACCGGGACTTGTGAGAGGTACAGTTGTCTTGCTGTAAAACTCCATTACCGTGCGGATAACAGAACAGCATAAACGGATGGAGGTGATCACCCAGCAACTCTACGTACCAAATTGCATTGAGGGAGGTTGGTACACGCACTAAACATCCCAAACTGTGCCACGAAAAAACACCCCAGACCATGATTGAGCCACCATGCCCTTGTACAGTTCCAGCCAGGCATGCAGGTTCCATGGCTTCATGAGCCTAACGCCATATATTCTCAGCCTCCCGTCGGCGTTAAGTAGTCGGAATCGAGACTCATCACTCCATGCTACCCGTTTCCAGTCCTCTACACTCCAGTCTCTGTGCTCTCTTGCCCAGGCAAGACGTGCAGCCCGATGGTGAGTATAGATCAATGGTACTCTCGTAGGTCGACGGCTCCCGAAACCCATACGGTGAAGAGAGCGTTGCACAGTCCGTTTACAGACTGTACGACTGGCACCGTCATTAAACTGGGTGGTAATTTGAGCTAATGTTTCGCTCCGCTGGCTACGTACAATACGCCTGAGCCGTCTCTCACCACGCACTGTCAAGGCTAATTGTCCTTTGCAGTTTTCCCGATCGCTATTTTTTTCCTCCATCCATGTATTCTTGCTATACTCTTGACACTGTCGACCTTGAAAATCCTAGCTGTCTGACGATTTCAGAAATTGAATGGCCCATGCGTCGCGCACCTACGATTTGTCCGAGATCGAAGGCGTCCAAATCAGGCAGTTTACCCATACTGGCAATTCCAACAACTAATTCAGAACAACCACGGTAAGCGCTATATATGCAGTTACCACAGCGCCCTCACTTGCGCATACATGATGCGCAGTGCTACACAATTTGCATAGGCTTTGCTATCCCTAATTCAGTGGCACTTCAGTGTATATATATATATATATATATATACACTCAAGAGCCAAAACATTATGACCACCCCTACATTTTGCAATGAATTCGCCTGGATGACGTGGAAGGCGCGTGATCAGGTGGAAGTGGTATTTAACTGCTGTTGGAGAGTCTGAAGAATCATTCTTTCACTTACTTCTGTGTGTGAAGGGAAAGGCTGCGGATCTAAGTGACTTTGATAGAGGGCAGATTGTAATGGCTCGAAGGCTCGGAACAAGTATTTTCGAAACTGCACGACTCGTGGGTTGTTCGCGACCTACAGTTGTTAGTACATATGCAAAGTGGATGACTGACGGTGAAACCAGCAGTAGACGACATGGTGTTGGACGTCCACACGCTATCAAAGAAAAAGGTCGTCGGAGACTGTCTCGCATGGTGAAGCATAACCGGATCCAGACAGTGGCTCAGCTAACAGCTCAATACAATGCAGGGCCAAGTAGAATAGTATCGCAGCATACTGTTCAGCGGACACCGTAGGATATGGGGCTACGCAGCAAACGTCCCACTCGTGTCCCTTTGCTGACCAAGCGTCATCGGCAACTGCGCCTGCGCTGGGCCCGGGAACATCGCGACTGGTCCATGGATCAGTGGGAGAGAGTTGCCTGGTCTGATGAATCACGGTTTGTCATTCATCACGCCGATGACCGTGTCAGGATACGCCGTCTTCCAGGCGAACTGTTGCTCCCTCAATGTACAGTAGGTCATACACAGGCCGGTGGTGGCGGTATTATGCTTTGGGGGACGTTCTCTTGGGCGTCTGGGACCCGTGGTTGTGGTAGAGCAGACCATGAATGCTACAGGGTATCTGAACATCATTGCGGACCAGTTGCACCCTTACATGGCCTCTGTTTTTCCAGCAACAAATGGAATGTTCCAACAGGACAACGCCCCGTGTCACAAGGCTAAAATTGTGTTGGAGTGGTTTCAGGAACATGATGCTGTATTCCTGTTAACGTCCTGGCCGCCTAACTCACCGGGTCTCAATCCGATAGAACACATTTGGGATGTTATGGGACGGCAGCTCAGAGTTCAAAGACCACCAATTCGCAATATCTCGGATTTGTGTGACCGTTGCTTAAACAGCTGGTACAATCTGTCTCCGGCCATCTACCAAGGACTTGTGGCATCCATGCCAAGGCGGGTTGAAGCTGTGTTGCGCGCGAAAGGTGGACCAACTCGTTATTGACAGGTGGTCAAAATGTTTTGGTTCTTGAGTGTATATACACACACAGATATACATATATACATATATATATATATATATATATATATATATACATACACACACGCACACACACACATTATATATATATATATATATATATATATATATATATATATATTTCAGAAAACTGAACATTTGCTGCCTTCCATTTTGCCACTCTTAGGATCCGGATACTAGTGCCTTACTTGTTCGGTCATCGTTTGGCTAACCGAGTACAGAGGAGGAAAAACTATCACTTTGTCTCATCGCGAATCTTGAAACGGCAAGTAAACTATAAAAGTTTAAATGTCTGTAAATCATGTGAATTTTGATGAGTTTCTAAAAAGAAAACCAGTCTTCAAAATGAAAAATTCATATAGAACTGCATTATGAAAAATTTATGTAAAATGGGCTGTGAGCACAAACGATCCAGGTAAAGCTCATTTTTCTATAAATCCACAGAAATATAAACTTCTTTGTTTTTATTCGACTTAAAAAGTCCATGCTTATAAGGCATAATAAAGTGTCGTATGAAGTTATTTATTATTGCAAGTTGTAGGTTAATTATAAAAAATAATTTCCAGTAAAATTATTCATGCTACAATTTCACTCGAAATTTTATGTATCATTTATGAGATTAGAACGTTCTGGTAGAAATATATTCGAAATTCCTGTTTAAATCCAAACAAAAGTTTTTGTATAAAAAAAAAAATTCTCTCATTTTCAAAGCAGTTGCTCAATGTGTGTTAAATGTTCAGAAAATTTTTCAATCAGAGGCAGTTAATTACACGCCCAACCCAATTAAAAACTACCTCTACTCATTACATAAGATAATTTTCCTTTACTACAGCCTCAATGGTAAATTTCCTTTTTTGAAAACTTGTCTTACAGTGCTACCAAAACTCCAAGTTCATACATGAAAATGGTGTAAAATAACTGTTTTATTATAAATCACACAAATTTCTTGACTGTAATCCGTTGCAGTTGCATAGTATGCGTACCTAGGAATGATAATATTGGTATGAGACTAAAATAAACAAAATTCAAATTTTTCCTGTTATGAATGAGACCTTCAACATGTATTTTCAAAAACTTTTCAAACAACGAAGTTAAACTCATGTCACAAGTCGTGTTTTTTCAGCTTCCGTGATGGTAAGCATTTCCCAATCGTTGGTAGGCAAAGGTATTATAGAGAAATGCATGTTGTTTGCCAATAGCACAAACAAATTATCATTTGGATAGCTTCTATTTTCTGGTGGTCTATTAGTGTTTTTCCCCTGTTTAGAAATTAATACCGCACTTTGTCATAGCGAATATGATTTCTAGTTTAATTAACTAACGCAGAAGGGAAAATGGATTTTCTGAAAACTTGTTTTACAGTGTTACTAAAACTGCAAGTTCATTCATGAAAATGATGTAAAATAACTGTTTTACATCACACATATCTCTTGACTGTAATCCATTGCAGTTACGTATAATATGCGTACACAGGAATGTTAATATTGCTATGAGACTAAAATAAACAAAATTCAAAATTTTACATCTGAATAAGACCTTAAACATATATTTCCAAAACTTTTTCAAACATCGAAGATAAAATCATGTCGCAAGTCTTGCTTTTTCCGCTTCTGTGTCGGTAAACATTTCCCAATCGTCGGTAGGCAAAGGTATTATAGAGAAATGCATGTTGTTTGCCAATAGCACAAACAAATTATCATTTGGATAGCTTCTATTTTCTGGTGGTCTATTAGTGTTTTTCCCCTGTTTAGAAATTAATACCGCACTTTGTCATAGCGAATATGATTTCTAGTTTCATTAACTAACGCAGAAGGGAAAATGGATTTTCTGAAAACTTGTTTTACAGTGTTACTAAAACTGCAAGTTCATTCATGAAAATGATGTAAAATAACTGTTTTACATCACACATATCTCTTGACTGTAATCCACAAACGCAGTTACGTATAATATGCGTACACAGGAATGTTAATATTGCTATGAGACTAAAATAAACAAAATTCAAAATTTTACATCTGAATAAGACCTTAAACATATATTTCCAAAACTTTTTCAAACATCGAAGATAAAATCATGTCGCAAGTCTTGCTTTTTCCGCTTCTGTGTCGGTAAACATTTCCCAATCGTCGGTAGGCAAAGGTATTATAGAGAAATGCATGTTGTTTGCCAATAGCACAAACAAATTATCATTTGGATAGCTTCTATTTTCTGGTGGTCTATTAGTGTTTTTCCCCTGTTTAGAAATTAATACCGCACTTTGTCATAGCGAATATGATTTCTAGTTTCATTAACTAACGCAGAAGGGAAAATGGATTTTCTGAAAACTTGTTTTACAGTGTTACTAAAACTGCAAGTTCATTCATGAAAATGATGTAAAATAACTGTTTTACATCACACATATCTCTTGACTGTAATCCATTGCAGTTACGTATAATATGCGTACACAGGAATGTTAATATTGCTATGAGACTAAAATAAACAAAATTCAAAATTTTACATCTGAATAAGACCTTAAACATATATTTCCAAAACTTTTTCAAACATCGAAGATAAAATCATGTCGCAAGTCTTGCTTTTTCCGCTTCTGTGTCGGTAAACATTTCCCAATCGTCGGTAGGCAAAGGTATTATAGAGAAATGCATGTTGTTTGCCAATAGCACAAACAAATTATCATTTGGATAGCTTCTATTTTCTGGTGGTCTATTAGTGTTTTTCCCCTGTTTAGAAATTAATACCGCACTTTGTCATAGCGAATATGATTTCTAGTTTCATTAACTAACGCAGAAGGGAAAATGGATTTTCTGAAAACTTGTTTTACAGTGTTACTAAAACTGCAAGTTCATTCATGAAAATGATGTAAAATAACTGTTTTACATCACACATATCTCTTGACTGTAATCCACAAACGCAGTTACGTATAATATGCGTACACAGGAATGTTAATATTGCTATGAGACTAAAATAAACAAAATTCAAAATTTTACATCTGAATAAGACCTTAAACATATATTTCCAAAACTTTTTCAAACATCGAAGATAAAATCATGTCGCAAGTCTTGCTTTTTCCGCTTCTGTGTCGGTAAACATTTCCCAATCGTCGGTAGGCAAAGGTATTATAGAGAAATGCATGTTGTTTGCCAATAGCACAAACAAATTATCATTTGGATAGCTTCTATTTTCTGGTGGTCTATTAGTGTTTTTCCCCTGTTTAGAAATTAATACCGCACTTTGTCATAGCGAATATGATTTCTAGTTTCATTAACTAACGCAGAAGGGAAAATGGATTTTCTGAAAACTTGTTTTACAGTGTTACTAAAACTGCAAGTTCATTCATGAAAATGATGTAAAATAACTGTTTTACATCACACATATCTCTTGACTGTAATCCACAAACGCAGTTACGTATAATATGCGTACACAGGAATGTTAATATTGCTATGAGACTAAAATAAACAAAATTCAAAATTTTACATCTGAATAAGACCTTAAACATATATTTCCAAAACTTTTTCAAACATCGAAGATAAAATCATGTCGCAAGTCTTGCTTTTTCCGCTTCTGTGTCGGTAAACATTTCCCAATCGTCGGTAGGCAAAGGTATTATAGAGAAATGCATGTTGTTTGCCAATAGCACAAACAAATTATCATTTGGATAGCTTCTATTTTCTGGTGGTCTATTAGTGTTTTTCCCCTGTTTAGAAATTAATACCGCACTTTGTCATAGCGAATATGATTTCTAGTTTAATTAACTAACGCAGAAGGGAAAATGGATTTTCTGAAAACTTGTTTTACAGTGTTACTAAAACTGCAAGTTCATTCATGAAAATGATGTAAAATAACTGTTTTACATCACACATATCTCTTGACTGTAATCCATTGCAGTTACGTATAATATGCGTACACAGGAATGTTAATATTGCTATGAGACTAAAATAAACAAAATTCAAAATTTTACATCTGAATAAGACCTTAAACATATATTTCCAAAACTTTTTCAAACATCGAAGATAAAATCATGTCGCAAGTCTTGCTTTTTCCGCTTCTGTGTCGGTAAACATTTCCCAATCGTCGGTAGGCAAAGGTATTATAGAGAAATGCATGTTGTTTGCCAATAGCACAAACAAATTATCATTTGGATAGCTTCTATTTTCTGGTGGTCTATTAGTGTTTTTCCCCTGTTTAGAAATTAATACCGCACTTTGTCATAGCGAATATGATTTCTAGTTTCATTAACTAACGCAGAAGGGAAAATGGATTTTCTGAAAACTTGTTTTACAGTGTTACTAAAACTGCAAGTTCATTCATGAAAATGATGTAAAATAACTGTTTTACATCACACATATCTCTTGACTGTAATCCACAAACGCAGTTACGTATAATATGCGTACACAGGAATGTTAATATTGCTATGAGACTAAAATAAACAAAATTCAAAATTTTACATCTGAATAAGACCTTAAACATATATTTCCAAAACTTTTTCAAACATCGAAGATAAAATCATGTCGCAAGTCTTGCTTTTTCCGCTTCTGTGTCGGTAAACATTTCCCAATCGTCGGTAGGCAAAGGTATTATAGAGAAATGCATGTTGTTTGCCAATAGCACAAACAAATTATCATTTGGATAGCTTCTATTTTCTGGTGGTCTATTAGTGTTTTTCCCCTGTTTAGAAATTAATACCGCACTTTGTCATAGCGAATATGATTTCTAGTTTCATTAACTAACGCAGAAGGGAAAATGGATTTTCTGAAAACTTGTTTTACAGTGTTACTAAAACTGCAAGTTCATTCATGAAAATGATGTAAAATAACTGTTTTACATCACACATATCTCTTGACTGTAATCCATTGCAGTTACGTATAATATGCGTACACAGGAATGTTAATATTGCTATGAGACTAAAATAAACAAAATTCAAAATTTTACATCTGAATAAGACCTTAAACATATATTTCCAAAACTTTTTCAAACATCGAAGATAAAATCATGTCGCAAGTCTTGCTTTTTCCGCTTCTGTGTCGGTAAACATTTCCCAATCGTCGGTAGGCAAAGGTATTATAGAGAAATGCATGTTGTTTGCCAATAGCACAAACAAATTATCATTTGGATAGCTTCTATTTTCTGGTGGTCTATTAGTGTTTTTCCCCTGTTTAGAAATTAATACCGCACTTTGTCATAGCGAATATGATTTCTAGTTTCATTAACTAACGCAGAAGGGAAAATGGATTTTCTGAAAACTTGTTTTACAGTGTTACTAAAACTGCAAGTTCATTCATGAAAATGATGTAAAATAACTGTTTTACATCACACATATCTCTTGACTGTAATCCACAAACGCAGTTACGTATAATATGCGTACACAGGAATGTTAATATTGCTATGAGACTAAAATAAACAAAATTCAAAATTTTACATCTGAATAAGACCTTAAACATATATTTCCAAAACTTTTTCAAACATCGAAGATAAAATCATGTCGCAAGTCTTGCTTTTTCCGCTTCTGTGTCGGTAAACATTTCCCAATCGTCGGTAGGCAAAGGTATTATAGAGAAATGCATGTTGTTTGCCAATAGCACAAACAAATTATCATTTGGATAGCTTCTATTTTCTGGTGGTCTATTAGTGTTTTTCCCCTGTTTAGAAATTAATACCGCACTTTGTCATAGCGAATATGATTTCTAGTTTCATTAACTAACGCAGAAGGGAAAATGGATTTTCTGAAAACTTGTTTTACAGTGTTACTAAAACTGCAAGTTCATTCATGAAAATGATGTAAAATAACTGTTTTACATCACACATATCTCTTGACTGTAATCCACAAACGCAGTTACGTATAATATGCGTACACAGGAATGTTAATATTGCTATGAGACTAAAATAAACAAAATTCAAAATTTTACATCTGAATAAGACCTTAAACATATATTTCCAAAACTTTTTCAAACATCGAAGATAAAATCATGTCGCAAGTCTTGCTTTTTCCGCTTCTGTGTCGGTAAACATTTCCCAATCGTCGGTAGGCAAAGGTATTATAGAGAAATGCATGTTGTTTGCCAATAGCACAAACAAATTATCATTTGGATAGCTTCTATTTTCTGGTGGTCTATTAGTGTTTTTCCCCTGTTTAGAAATTAATACCGCACTTTGTCATAGCGAATATGATTTCTAGTTTAATTAACTAACGCAGAAGGGAAAATGGATTTTCTGAAAACTTGTTTTACAGTGTTACTAAAACTGCAAGTTCATTCATGAAAATGATGTAAAATAACTGTTTTACATCACACATATCTCTTGACTGTAATCCATTGCAGTTACGTATAATATGCGTACACAGGAATGTTAATATTGCTATGAGACTAAAATAAACAAAATTCAAAATTTTACATCTGAATAAGACCTTAAACATATATTTCCAAAACTTTTTCAAACATCGAAGATAAAATCATGTCGCAAGTCTTGCTTTTTCCGCTTCTGTGTCGGTAAACATTTCCCAATCGTCGGTAGGCAAAGGTATTATAGAGAAATGCATGTTGTTTGCCAATAGCACAAACAAATTATCATTTGGATAGCTTCTATTTTCTGGTGGTCTATTAGTGTTTTTCCCCTGTTTAGAAATTAATACCGCACTTTGTCATAGCGAATATGATTTCTAGTTTCATTAACTAACGCAGAAGGGAAAATGGATTTTCTGAAAACTTGTTTTACAGTGTTACTAAAACTGCAAGTTCATTCATGAAAATGATGTAAAATAACTGTTTTACATCACACATATCTCTTGACTGTAATCCACAAACGCAGTTACGTATAATATGCGTACACAGGAATGTTAATATTGCTATGAGACTAAAATAAACAAAATTCAAAATTTTACATCTGAATAAGACCTTAAACATATATTTCCAAAACTTTTTCAAACATCGAAGATAAAATCATGTCGCAAGTCTTGCTTTTTCCGCTTCTGTGTCGGTAAACATTTCCCAATCGTCGGTAGGCAAAGGTATTATAGAGAAATGCATGTTGTTTGCCAATAGCACAAACAAATTATCATTTGGATAGCTTCTATTTTCTGGTGGTCTATTAGTGTTTTTCCCCTGTTTAGAAATTAATACCGCACTTTGTCATAGCGAATATGATTTCTAGTTTCATTAACTAACGCAGAAGGGAAAATGGATTTTCTGAAAACTTGTTTTACAGTGTTACTAAAACTGCAAGTTCATTCATGAAAATGATGTAAAATAACTGTTTTACATCACACATATCTCTTGACTGTAATCCACAAACGCAGTTACGTATAATATGCGTACACAGGAATGTTAATATTGCTATGAGACTAAAATAAACAAAATTCAAAATTTTACATCTGAATAAGACCTTAAACATATATTTCCAAAACTTTTTCAAACATCGAAGATAAAATCATGTCGCAAGTCTTGCTTTTTCCGCTTCTGTGTCGGTAAACATTTCCCAATCGTCGGTAGGCAAAGGTATTATAGAGAAATGCATGTTGTTTGCCAATAGCACAAACAAATTATCATTTGGATAGCTTCTATTTTCTGGTGGTCTATTAGTGTTTTTCCCCTGTTTAGAAATTAATACCGCACTTTGTCATAGCGAATATGATTTCTAGTTTCATTAACTAACGCAGAAGGGAAAATGGATTTTCTGAAAACTTGTTTTACAGTGTTACTAAAACTGCAAGTTCATTCATGAAAATGATGTAAAATAACTGTTTTACATCACACATATCTCTTGACTGTAATCCACAAACGCAGTTACGTATAATATGCGTACACAGGAATGTTAATATTGCTATGAGACTAAAATAAACAAAATTCAAAATTTTACATCTGAATAAGACCTTAAACATATATTTCCAAAACTTTTTCAAACATCGAAGATAAAATCATGTCGCAAGTCTTGCTTTTTCCGCTTCTGTGTCGGTAAACATTTCCCAATCGTCGGTAGGCAAAGGTATTATAGAGAAATGCATGTTGTTTGCCAATAGCACAAACAAATTATCATTTGGATAGCTTCTATTTTCTGGTGGTCTATTAGTGTTTTTCCCCTGTTTAGAAATTAATACCGCACTTTGTCATAGCGAATATGATTTCTAGTTTCATTAACTAACGCAGAAGGGAAAATGGATTTTCTGAAAACTTGTTTTACAGTGTTACTAAAACTGCAAGTTCATTCATGAAAATGATGTAAAATAACTGTTTTACATCACACATATCTCTTGACTGTAATCCACAAACGCAGTTACGTATAATATGCGTACACAGGAATGTTAATATTGCTATGAGACTAAAATAAACAAAATTCAAAATTTTACATCTGAATAAGACCTTAAACATATATTTCCAAAACTTTTTCAAACATCGAAGATAAAATCATGTCGCAAGTCTTGCTTTTTCCGCTTCTGTGTCGGTAAACATTTCCCAATCGTCGGTAGGCAAAGGTATTATAGAGAAATGCATGTTGTTTGCCAATAGCACAAACAAATTATCATTTGGATAGCTTCTATTTTCTGGTGGTCTATTAGTGTTTTTCCCCTGTTTAGAAATTAATACCGCACTTTGTCATAGCGAATATGATTTCTAGTTTCATTAACTAACGCAGAAGGGAAAATGGATTTTCTGAAAACTTGTTTTACAGTGTTACTAAAACTGCAAGTTCATTCATGAAAATGATGTAAAATAACTGTTTTACATCACACATATCTCTTGACTGTAATCCATTGCAGTTACGTATAATATGCGTACACAGGAATGTTAATATTGCTATGAGACTAAAATAAACAAAATTCAAAATTTTACATCTGAATAAGACCTTAAACATATATTTCCAAAACTTTTTCAAACATCGAAGATAAAATCATGTCGCAAGTCTTGCTTTTTCCGCTTCTGTGTCGGTAAACATTTCCCAATCGTCGGTAGGCAAAGGTATTATAGAGAAATGCATGTTGTTTGCCAATAGCACAAACAAATTATCATTTGGATAGCTTCTATTTTCTGGTGGTCTATTAGTGTTTTTCCCCTGTTTAGAAATTAATACCGCACTTTGTCATAGCGAATATGATTTCTAGTTTCATTAACTAACGCAGAAGGGAAAATGGATTTTCTGAAAACTTGTTTTACAGTGTTACTAAAACTGCAAGTTCATTCATGAAAATGATGTAAAATAACTGTTTTACATCACACATATCTCTTGACTGTAATCCACAAACGCAGTTACGTATAATATGCGTACACAGGAATGTTAATATTGCTATGAGACTAAAATAAACAAAATTCAAAATTTTACATCTGAATAAGACCTTAAACATATATTTCCAAAACTTTTTCAAACATCGAAGATAAAATCATGTCGCAAGTCTTGCTTTTTCCGCTTCTGTGTCGGTAAACATTTCCCAATCGTCGGTAGGCAAAGGTATTATAGAGAAATGCATGTTGTTTGCCAATAGCACAAACAAATTATCATTTGGATAGCTTCTATTTTCTGGTGGTCTATTAGTGTTTTTCCCCTGTTTAGAAATTAATACCGCACTTTGTCATAGCGAATATGATTTCTAGTTTCATTAACTAACGCAGAAGGGAAAATGGATTTTCTGAAAACTTGTTTTACAGTGTTACTAAAACTGCAAGTTCATTCATGAAAATGATGTAAAATAACTGTTTTACATCACACATATCTCTTGACTGTAATCCATTGCAGTTACGTATAATATGCGTACACAGGAATGTTAATATTGCTATGAGACTAAAATAAACAAAATTCAAAATTTTACATCTGAATAAGACCTTAAACATATATTTCCAAAACTTTTTCAAACATCGAAGATAAAATCATGTCGCAAGTCTTGCTTTTTCCGCTTCTGTGTCGGTAAGCATTTCCCAATCGTCGGTAGGCAAAGGTATTATAGAGAAATGCATGTTGTTTGCCAATAGCACAAACAAATTATCATTTGGATAGCTTCTATTTTCTGGTGGTCTATTAGTGTTTTTCCCCTGTTTAGAACTTAATACCGCACTTTGTCATAGCGAATATGATTTCTAGTTTCATTAACTAACGCAGAAGGGAAAATGGATTTTCTGAAAACTTGTTTTACAGTGTTACTAAAACTGCAAGTTCATTCATGAAAATGATGTAAAATAACTGTTTTACATCACACATATCTCTTGACTGTAATCCATTGCAGTTACGTATAGTATGCGTACACAGGAATGTTAATATTTCTATGAGACTAAAATAAACAAAATTCAAAATTTTACATCTGAATAAGACCTTAAACATATATTTCCAAAACTTTTTCAAACATCGAAGATAAAATCATGTCGCAAGTCTTGCTTTTTCCGATTCTGTGTCGGTAAGCATTTCCCAGTCGTTAGTAGGCAAAGGTTTTATGGGGCGATGCATGTTGTTTATTGCCAGTAGCAAAAAAATTTATCTTTTGAATAGTTTCTATCTCCTGGTGGTCTGTTAGTGATTTTTCACCTGTTTAGAAGTTCTTTAAGAGATCGCACTTTGTCATAACGAAAAGGATTTCTAGTTTCATTAAGTAGCATGCAAGTCTTTTGTAACAGTTTGTAAATATTTAAAGATAGATAAATTTTTGTTAAAGATGCTGTAAACTTAAAATTTACAGTATTTGATACAAATCACTATAAATAAATTTTCACATGTTTTGAAAAACTATTCGATATTAAAAAAAAATTTCTGAATCAATATTTTATTTACTGTCAAGAAATGTAGAAATGCCTTTCAGACTGTCAAATTCTACTTGCCTTGAACTTACTGTGGGCAATAAACATAGTAAATAGCAACTTAAATCCACTTTCAGCCCTATTGCTGATTTAAGAAGATGTACTTGATTATTTATTTAATTGCTGACTAGTCTTTTTATCTAATTTCAAACTCACGTGCTAGACAATTCTATAATCTTTTTCAGTGACTAAGATTTTTCCTCTCATTTGAATCTCGCAGAAAATGCAATGTGTATTCTCCAAAAATCAAGTGTATAATTCTGTCTTCTCGATACGCAAGAAAATGGCTTTATATGTAAAATTTTTAGCCCAAAAATACGTTTAAATTGCCATCTATAATGATAAAGGTTCTCTATTTTTCTTGGAATTAATATTTCAGATCTTAAAATCCATTTTTGTACAGTTCTGTATTTTTCAAGCATTAATTTACAAAATTTGGTTTGCAAAATCCCCTGCCTGATAATGAATGTGTTTCAGGCCGTAAATTACAGTTTGGTGGGACACAACTTGAGTACCCCTGACCTATACCATTCTCCCTTTACAAGCAACCAAGAAATCTCGCGTTATCATTGGTAGACCATCGATAAGACAACGTGTCTGCCATGTTGGGAAAAAAATGTGAAAGACTAGCGGACATTGCATATTCTCTTTCAACGGCTTCAGCCGACTTAGCCTCCCAATGGAAGAATCTATATGTATAAAACGCGTAGGTATGCGGCACAAAAATAGACGATATTTCTACATTTCAAATGGCAACGGCTGCAACTGCCGGATGTAAACGTTAGCGGCCGTCCGCAATTTATAACCGAGTGTGTGTAGTAAGACATTTGTTACAACCGCTGATCTTTTGGCAAAATATGTTTAGACCTATCAAATCCAGTGTTTTGTCATGGACAGTTGTATGTAGGTTTATCTAGAGTCCGTTCTTTAAATTCTGCCACTGTAGTATCTCCTACTTCTGAAATACTCAACTGTGTATATCAAGAAGTTTTATGAATATCATAGTTGTAATCCACATTATATGCTAATACTTGCTGAATTTTTACTCTATTTTAAAAGTGAAGATATTTTCTCAACAATTTATTATCTGATATGATTAAGTGGAGATATCTGAATTTTGAAGAATAGTACACACAGAGAGTAATGTAATCTACACTAAATTTTTTGCTCAATGTTTACTCCATTTTTTTAAGTAATGAAATTTTCCAAACAATTTATTATTTGATATGATTAAGTGCAGCTATCGTAATGGTGAACAATAGTACATACAGACTGGTGAAATCCACACTATATTTTAGTACTTGCTGAAATTTTACTTCATTTTTTAAATGAAAAAGTTTTTCCCAACGATTTCTTATTTGATGTAATGATAAAGTGTACATATCTTAATTTTCAAAAATTAGTATATACAGAGAGGGATGTAATTTTTAAAATCATTGGTGCTGGGTTTCTCTCTTATCTTTAACTCTGTTCTGAAATAATAAAAATTCACATTTTTTAATCGCGATGTTTTAGAAATCAGCCTTATAGTGAATTTAGCAATGATTATAGATTCTTTGGCTGAGCTCTCACTATTCCTTAACAGCGTATATTTATGATGACAGGTAATGGTAACATTCCTTACATATGTTACTTTCAGTTCAGTTGTTTTGCAAAAGAAAATACAAAACTAAAAGCGACCATGCTGGTCGCGCAGCGGCTAGTCGTTTTGAATGCATGCTTAGTTAAGATTCCTTTTGATATTCTACGAAGTTACTTGAAAATGGAAGGAACAGTTCTCCAGATGTGAATGGCTTCACGCTTTCTAAACAGAACAACTATCTGATATTTTGCCATTAATGTTCAGGATGGATTTAACAGTTCAGTTTCCATTTTTAAAAGATTATAAAAGGGTACAGTAAAACATCAAGCAGTAAAGAAAAATATTTTAGCAAGGTTATTCATAGTTATTGGAAGAACGCAAGAATACAGTCCGTGTAAGATTGAAAAAAGAAAAATACATTTGTCTTTTGTTTAAACTGAATATCGCAACTCCTATCCTGCGTATCTTTCTGAATAGAAATTTTTTTTTGTTGTATTTTTAAACACGCTGCCCTAAAATACGTTTCTGCGACAAAAGATAAATAGGCTAGGCCCTCTAAACATCTTTGCATTAAACATGTTAGGCCGTCTGCACACGGAGCAACTCAAAAGAAACTGATAACTGACTCAAATCACAAACCAGTCCGTGATGAGTCGTAACCTATGTAATTGAACGCACTGGTTTGTGATTTGAGTCAGTTATCAGTTTCTTTTGAGTTGCTCCGTGTGCAGACGGGCTTAGGGTTACAATGGAAGTGAATGAAATCAATCTCTCAAAAATATTTTTAATATAGGAATGGCTAAATTCTTACGGTAATTCGCAAGAAAGGAAGATAGTTCATAATTTTTTTATCATGCTAAAAATTTCTTTAAAATATTGCTGAAGGTATTTAGAACATGAAAACACCTACAATAAGTATGCCTCCTGTGTGATTGTGGCTAATTCGGTCCCTCCATGCGGATATGTTCTCTTAATGGTATAAATTAAGAGTTTATTTTGAGTTTACCTATTCTGGCTTAGGAATATTGTGGCTCTCATTTAAAGAAAAAATGTTAAACGCGTTACATAAAGAATCATCTGGATGTTACGGTTTGTGTCGCATAAATATCTTTGTGAGTAACAGCAGTACTTGAAGCAAGTTCATCCTTATTAAATACCTTATCTTAATTAAACTCACTGAGAGTTTGCCCCATAACAAACATCCATATGTCCTTTGCTTGAGCAGATAACATTTTTTTCAATGAGGCTGACGCTTGTCTTTGAGAGTAGGTACTTCCCTGGCATTGTCCTATGAAGAGGTTTTGCTGGCTACTTTATCATGGGAGCACAATATACGTGAGCCGGCATTGCTCCCTATGAGGGGAACGACAACGAAAAAGACCAAGCCTTTGTCGAGATATGAACTTAACGCTAACCACTGTACTGTGCGGGCGGCTAAGCAGATTAAATAGTTAAAACATTTGTAATAAAATAAGTTTGAACCGTGATTACGCAAAAATGAAAATCTTAACAGTATACAAACTTATAGAAGTCATTTAAATGATACACAAGGTACTATAAAAGTCTAAAATTCTATTATTTAAATTCTTCCAACCTTTTTTTTAATACATAGGGTAGACCGGGGCATGTTGGCCATAGGGGCACATTGGCCCATCTGCGATATTTTTCAAACTATCCGGTAGATTGTGTTACTAGATAAGCGACGTGTGTCTTAGCACGTTTTCTATCACCCATAGCAGCGTCAGCAGCGAAGAAGCAATTAAACAAAAGCCACTTCAAATTTTCACTGTTTTTTTTTGCACTTATAAATAATCGTTTCTGATTTATTTCTAAATTAAAGTTTCACTTAGGTGAATAGCAATCTAAAAGATCGTTGTTCAGAGCAAATTTTCTTCAAATTGGTTTGAAATAAATATTAACAGAATATTTGATACAACGATCAAACGCCAAAATGGCGATATGGGACAAGTTAGCCCATTTAATCCGGGGCATGTTGGCCCAGTGGCCCAAGATGTCCCCCAGTCCAAGAGTTTGTTTTCGACAGTCACAAGCCTATAAAAGTCAATAAAATTGTCAATAAATCAGGAGATGACTAGATTCAATGTACCGCGTGCAACCGTTCGGCACATGAATCATGTGTCACTGGAGACACGATATTTTATGTTTATTTTATTTTGTGAAGATGAGAAAGATCGAGGAAGTCCGTAGTTAAGTTGTACAAAATATCTTTTCTTATCCTTTGTGTCTTTTATATACCATATTAAAATTACGTTTGATATTTTATGTGTCTTTTTCCATTTCCGTTAGTAGTAATCCGAAAATCAAATCAACTGAAAATCGACAACCTGCCCCATTCGATGGGGCAGGTAGCTACAAATAGAAACTATTAATTAGTATTTTTCAAATTTTCTCGTACTAAATTATACTTTAAGATGTGCCTATTCTACAAACAAAAAAATTAAAAATTTTAACAATTTAAAAATATATATATTGAAGAAAAAATGAGCGAAAAACCCCGCTCTATCCTATCCTAAAAAAGCAGATGTTTCGCTCAACTTGATAATGTTCATGTGTGCAAAAAGTTACATTATATATCACTGCAATCACGGCATTGAAATTTTTAATACAAACATCATTAAAAGTGTGTATACAAGTTAAACTTTTAAATTACATATTAATAATTTTAAATGGCATTTTATAGTCTTTGAGTAATTCTATTTTATGATTATTCAAATATAAATTAATGCGTTACCAAAAATAGTTATTTCATAAATAACACTTTAAGTAAAATGTTTTACACGTATAATAGTAATGCAAGAGGACATATTACAATTTTGATCAGAAAAAAATACATCAAAGGCCTAAAAGCCAAATTAAAAGAATAATGGTATACTCATGTATACAAAGTGTTCAAGAGATTATCTTACACATTTTTACTAGTAAAACTTCAAAATTACTCTTAGTCAATTAAAATTGTTCATATCATAATCAATGAGATACATTCATATTATCTAGGTTAATTTGCAGGAATTCAAAACAGCATATACCTCTAGACATTAAATAGAATTTTGAAGTAAACATTTTATCAACAACAAAACATTAAATTCCTAATCATTAATTCTCAGAATTTTCTTACATTAAGAAATTTTTTCATAAGAGAACTTAATGTAAGACCTATTTCCATTCATCATATTAGTGATTTTACGACTCGGTTTAACCCATTAAGAACTGGAAAGTCAAAATTCTTCAAACAATTTCAAAAATCCTTCAATTTAAATCCTCCATCGGGATTATTTTTTATAAACACTTCTACGTACTCCTTGAATTCTGTATATATATCGTTTTCATTTACTAACCTTGCCCAGTTGTCTTGTTCTTTGATTTCTCTCCGATTATAAATAATGAATTTAAAAGTTGCAAGCTTTAATCTACGATCTTTGTGGGCATACGCTAGAAATAAAGTGTCAAACACGTTTAATATATGAAGGCTGTCTTCCAAAATTTTAACACACTGATATTTTAAAATCAACATTCCGAATTTTACTGCTGCAACATAGATTTTAGGTACGTCAGAAGGCTCGTAATCTTGTAGAACTCCACTGTAAACGTAACGGAGAACAATGCGCACGGTCCTAGGATCGACAATTCTGATCGAAAAACCCCCACTATTCCCTAAACATCGAATAGCACAAGCGAAAACAGGTGAACGTGCACTCAGGATGCATTTATGAACTGCGAAACGTTGATTCCCGCATCTCACAAGAAGATCACTATAACTGCTTGTTTCGAACAAAGATGCCATTCTGTTTGAAAATAGAGTAAAATGTTCTTCGCAGTTTATACCACTCAGTAAACAAATTCTATTACTCAATGTAGATAAAGATGTTGAATCTTCAGATATAAAAAGTGAGCAAACTATACAAAATGTCCCATTATTCACAACAAACGGTTCTTTTAAAATATCCCTGTAGACAAAGTCTTCAATTCTTATTGCTCCACCATTTCCAGGATGCCACCTTACACCTTTTTTAAGCTTTAACGAATTTCCAAATACATCTACAATATCAAATACAGCATATAATTCTTGAATTTGTTGGGGGATCGAAGCCTCTAGAGAGATACTTATGTGCTCAGTAGGAACATCGATTTCACGGATTCCGAGACGCATTCGAAACGTAATATTTTGGTCAATATTACCGAAATGAGGACTGACAAGAAAATTTTCGGTTCTGGATGTGATATCTGTAATTATCCATTTGTAGAAAAATTCTCTAGCTTTAAATTTGGTGCGTAAAATTAATTCATCTTTCGTGAAATACTTCTGTAGTTCCTTGACACCGAAATAATTTATTGCTTCATCAATTATTATCGAAGGGAATCTCAAAATATATTCCAAATTTCCTGTATATAAATAGCTAAATACTTGCCCAGCGGATTTGCCATTTGTCCAATCCAGAGAAACTTCATTTCCTTCATAATTACCAATAACATCTTTCATCAGTTTATTTACTGCACTTAGGATAGCTTTATGGCCCTCCAGACTTGTTTCGCCGACTTTTACTTTCATATCATTGTAGTCTTTAAGATTGAAGAGAACACAAAGTTCTTGCGACAGTGCCTTCAACCCTATGTCATTTGATCTTTCAAATGCTGCACTATCCTCTTTGGACGTAATTAGAAAGGTGGCTTGAATATAAAATTTGTCGGTAGAAATAAGATGCAACTTTTCTATGCTTTTGTGATTCTTTATTCCAGATACGAGTCTGCCTTCATTATCAAATACACCATCCTTCTCACTTATAGTTATATTCCCATTTAAACACTTCAGTTTCCAGAACACCCGCACTGCACGAGAAATGTCGCCAGATCCAAGCCTTTCTACGTATACTGAAGTGAAATATTCCTTATCATCATACAATCTTAAAGCCTTCAGAATAAACCTCCATTTTATTGAAAGAAAACCATTTATACTGAACTCAGGACTGCAAATTTCCCATTTCTTTTTATGAGTTACACAAAAATAATTTTCTATTTCCCATAAAATTTTTGCATATCCGAATTTTCGCTGGGCGAGAAGCTTATTTCTCTGTTCTTCCATATTCAATCTATCCAGCTTGATGCTCTGACTTTCATTCAGTTCTCATGGTGGCTAAAATGATATCCATTTACTTAAATAGTGTATAGTTGCCAGATTTCAAACCAACAGGCAACTCTTTCAATGCATTAAGAGCTATATACTGATGCAACATTCAAGTGTCAATTTTGATCAGAATCTCTCTGATTGGCTAATCATTTTCACCAAACTAATCAGAATGGTTGGAATCTAAATTGTAGCTCTAAATGTTACATCAGTATGTAACAACTTACCACCATAGGACCATAGGAACATGTGATTAACTGTTTTACCTAGGCCATCGCCTTCTAACACAGATTTTTCATGAGATTGATAACGGAGAGCGAAAGTTCCACCGAAATGAGAAAAGGAATGTTCGTTTTTAAATATCTTCGGAAGCGTAAATTGCAACACGAAAGTGAAGCAGAGAGTTTTTGGGTCAGAGCTTTGGGGGGTGAAATAAAGAGTTCTCAAAGGACGTCTCCAGGATCTTTGCGATGCTTCTCTGGTGGAGGCGGAGTCAATCGCTGTCTGAAAGCTGGTTTTCAATTGGCAGGTAGAAAGAGGAGGAAGAAAAGTGATTGGAAAGAGAGATAAGGTTCAGAATCTAACTAGGAAATCGAGCAAATCCAAAAGGATTTACTCAGAGACAAATAATAAGTGCTAGAAGGAAGTTTAAGGATAATAAAATAGATTTTTATTTTCTTTTATAAATTTTTAATTGTTTTTTGCCTTGGCAAAGCCAAGTATTGTTTTTTATATATTTTTTTATATATATTTTATTTAAATGACGAGGACAAAGAAACAATTTTAAGACAAAAGACTCAACTAACGGATTTTAGCATTGATACCGTTTGCTTTCCATGCGAAAACAGACAGCGACAGGGGGGGGGGTATTATCCAGCAGTTTGAACACATTTAAAGATCGCGTGGAAGAAGGTAAATAGCTTTTCCTCCTCACGTATATGGGCATTGCAAGTTTGCAATTTCTAGAAAATTGATCGGATTTATCTACGTGCAGAGACATTCCTGAAATATGCTATTACTGTTACAATTAACTAGTAATTCTATTAATAATTTCTCCTAATATCTTGCACTTTATTGTAAAAAATAAATCTTTGATTTCACCATGGAATTAAGTTAATCAACGATCCCCAACTAAAAACTATGAATGATCCTCTCAATCCCTTTGTTCTGTTATGAGATTTCTGTAAACATTTCAGCTTAGAGGCTTCAGTCGAAGACCATGAAAATTTCATCATGGTGGCTGTAATATAGTTATGAAGTTTTTCTCGATATGTTATAAATACATGCAGTTGAAAAAATATCTCTGGCTAATACCTGATATCTAGAATAGTTTCTCTTTTTTTTATATTGAGGACTTGAATCTTAGATTCAGTAAATGTTTCACATATTTAAATAACTATCCGCACTTTTTTACAATGCGGCGCACTTGTCAATGAAGACAATCAACAAAAATTGTAAAGCTTAAAAATATTCTGATTAAAAGTACTATTACCGAATCGATTACCTAAAAACTATTTCATTAAACAATTAGATAAAGAAAAATTTAGGGGAATTTTACCCTCAAACTATGAGCCAGTAAATGCAAAACATATTACAAAAAATGCTTAAATTACACCCTTGTAGGAAAGAAAGTTTAACGCTAAAAATAAACATATCCAGGCATACCCCATCTAAAATAAACCTCATGATTATTCTTATTGAAATGAAACGAAGATCATATTAAGCCTCATGTACCTTTAGGCCTCTTTCAGACGAGGCACATTTCTTGATTCAACTGATTTGCCTTGTTTATTTTCATGTAGTTGACTGCCGTGTGAGGTTCTTTTCACACGAAGCGCGGCGCCCAATTCAAGGCGAAACCTTCTCTTCTGGGGTTGTGGCAACGCTTCGTCAGCAGCTAGACGCAGGCGAAAACGCGACTGAAAAATGATGTGGAAGAAGACAGTTTACTACATTAAATTATGTGTACATATTCTATCCATAGGCCATACTTTAATCTACACCTAAAATAATTACAATATTTCCCATAAAAATATTTTTCAGGCAAATGCATTGTAATCTACAAAAAATATCAAAGGAAAAAAAATTGCTGTAAAAAATTAGTGATATGTACTTAACTAAATTTAGATAGAATTTGTATAAACATACAAGATATACATGTATACATTTTAGCAATTTCGGACGATTAGTTTTGAAGAAATAGTGCGCACAAGTTTCAAAATAAAAGGTTTTTTGAAAAAGCCATTTAAAGTTTAAATTTTCTATAAATTACTTTACTATTAGCTTTATACATTTGGTCATAAAATCGGTTGTAATATCGACTTCATTTTTATCATAAGATTCCTTTTATTCCATTCTTCATAATTAAATCATAATAAAAAATTGAGTTTTTTTAAGGTTTTAAGGTGATTTCTCTCCTTATATTTTTAAATTTCAAAAACTTTAACTTAAATATTATACCTTTCTTCTACCAATACCTTTCTTTTACACCAATTTTATAACACAATATTGGTCTTTGATTTATAATGATGTAGGGGAATATAGAATTTAGAAAGCATCATAACATGGCACTCAGGTTTTTACTTACAAAAATACAAAATGTATTATTTTTATATTTGCTCTGCTAATTTTTTAAATCGCATTTCTTTTATTTGTAGGACCATTATACCTCATTCTTACTTTTTTTTAAAAATTTATAATAATTAAATTGCACACCTGAAAGGGTTAATGCTTAAATTGCACACCTGAAAGGGTTAATAGTTTTGAAGAAATAGTGCGCACAAGTTTCAAAATAAAGGTTTTATTAAGCCTCATGTACCTAAGTCGTGTGCCCTTGATTAATTCCTACGCTTGCAATAAAACGGTACCGAACTTAAATGACGTCATGGTGACTGCGTGTGTATTCAGCAACAATCTCTCCTAGTTGTTACAATTATAGTCAAGATGTCGATTACGCTCTTACAAAATCTTTTGAAGCGTGCTGAAACCTTTATAAACACTCTTTATATTCCCTGTCATCCTACACTTTATAACATTATAGAACTGACCATTCTAATTTTTTAAAGCAATAATATTCTTGCATGAAGCACAATGGTTACATGTAAAAAGAAATGTTTTCTCAAATCTGCAGTAACTGAAGAGTGGATTCAAAGGCGTCATTTGGTGTCGCGCGAAGATTTATCCCCTTGTTAATCAAGTGGTACGTCCCTATCAGTAATTTCTAATGGTACAATTGAAAATGCGGTTTTTCAATCTATTTATTTGTTGCTGAATGCATTTTTTTAAAGGAGAGCACGTAGTTTTCCAGTTTTTGAAGCTTTAGTATTTAGTTTTATACCTAACCTTAAATAGCTGATGTCTCTCACTCTAAAGTTTAAACCACCATCTCGCAAAATTTAATTTTAAAACACTCTTTCGAAAAACAAGCGGACAGCATAAAAATATTTACTTTGAGATGCATAAATCAGAAAAAATAAATTTACACTTGTTGATGTAAAGTTAGAAAAATAACAACAGAAACATTCCCCGAAACTTAACATAGAACTGAAGATTGCAAAATCAACTGATGTACTACCTTAATTTGCACATCTTCTTCAAAATAACCTGAACAACAAACTGGGAATAGAAAGATTTATTTCTGTGTGTATGTTTTTTTTTGGCTAATGTCCCTGGGGGGATGACGATATTACATCCCAGTCCGGTGTACATATGAATACAAGGACATAGTAACAGACACATCGCACAAGAATTTTATTAAGGCGACAATGGACCATGAAAAACTATTTATTTATTTATTAACCAATTGATATGAAATTTTGTATTTTTATACAGAGCTGTTTAGAGATGGAAATTCTAAATTTAAAAATAAATCAGAATGTAATTAATTAAGATATTAATTAAAATGAGTTTGTTAATTACTCTATTTAAAAATGCTCCATGCGCATTAATTTTTGTCTCAGATAACTAATTTTCTCTCTTAAGCTAGCTTTATATAATTATAATAAAAGTTAGTAGCAATATTTGATTTACAGTTATATTTATAAAAACTAGAAAAGAAATCGATAAAAATAGGTCATTTTATGCAAAATTTTATCAAATTTTTTTTTATTGTAAAAATTTTAAGTTGTTTTAAAATACCATAATGAATTGATTACTAAGTTTTATTCTAACATGTATAAATAATCATTTTATGAAATTTTGTGAAAATTCAAGAAAAATTATAACGCATGGAACATATTGAACTTGCTGAAACGACATGAAAACTTGTTTTGAGAAAATGGCATTTAAAGTTTTAACTTGACTAACATTTCCATTGTTAACGTTTGAAAAAAATACTTATAACTCGGTTAATAATGATCGGATCAACATATTTTTTTTTATTTAAAGCTGATCAGTTGCAGAATCATTTTCTGAAAGAAAGAAAAAAATGGTTTTGGGGACATATTTTTGTCAATCTGAAGGTCCATTGTCGCCTTAACAACGATGGCAACGGCGATGGACGATGGGTTGCAACTCCACTTTTGCAGGCGGAAGACTGACCAGTTCCCCAGAATACAACCAAGTCTTTATTCCCAAGAACATACAAGACAAGCGGGAATCGAACCCGCGCCCCCAGCGTGACAGGCTGATCCCTTAACCACTTAGCCACTGGGCGACTGTGTGTGTATGTTCTATGTAAAATCATCGACCCTTTAAACGATCTGGAAGAAACTTTCCACTGGAAGAAACTCCCTAGGACCGTGCAAAAAATGCATGCTGCCATAACGCGGATACTACACTCCGTATTTGTCATCGGCTCATTTCCTTAACAGTTTGCGGCTGAAAATCCTCATCTTGCCTTATAATTCCTTTCTCATCACTTTATAACGAATTCCTACCAATGGCCACCAGATAACTTGGTGTCTGAAGGTGAAATGTCTAGCTTCCCCAAAATTAAGTACACCAAAAATATATACATTGTCACCCCTGAGGAAAAAATGAAAAATATCCTGTATCAATAGGAATAAAAAAATAAACTAATCATGGCCTAAAAATACTTGTATAATGTTATTGAGGGCTAAACGAGTGATGAGCACTGTGAATTTACAGAAGGTCGTTCGCACTTTATGGAAACGATTTTGTAATTTGTTTTTGGCGTTTGCATTTTGAGATAAATATTTAGCAACTTCAAAATAATCGTCTGCTATTGTTTTGCTTTGATTGGAATGTAAAATAAAAGATTTATTTTGAAAATGGCTCCTAAAATTGATAGATGACTCAAAGGTTACGTAACCGCCCTTTCAGGAGAGAAATATTCGTATCAACAAATTATAAAGCGGTGTAAAAATAGCGATTATAGCATTTCAAAAATAGGTATTTATAATATATTAAATTTGAAAGGGAAAAAGCGTCTAACTGAAAGTAAAAATGAAAACATGACCACTAAACCTCATCCTAAGTCTGTTCCAACGCAGGTAAATATCAAGAAAGTGAAGTCTATGATCCTAAATGAAAATTCGCTTACTCAAAGATCCATTGCATTGAAACTAGGAATGTCTTCTGGCGCTGTAAGTAAAATCATTCATAAAGATTTGAAGTTAAAAAAGATGTTTAAACCTAAAGTTCATCTGCTTTTGCCAAAGCATATTGCTGAAAGAAAGACAAATTGTAGAAAATTATATGAAAAACACCTAGCTGCTAAAAAGTGTAAATTTCTGGTAACACTCGATGGGGCATGGGTGTATTTAATTGACTGTAGTAAAAAAAGATCAATTTTCTATTGCTCAACTGACGAGAATGACCGTACGAAATGGCTTCGTAAGTGTACAGAAAAGTTCCCAAAGGGATTCATGATAGTTGCAGGATTTTGTTACAAAGACAAATTAAAATTCAAAAAATTCTCAAGCCAAATGGTATTCACTCTACTATCAGCAGAATATTTTAGAACCAATTTTTGAAGAAGAAATTCAAGCCTTATATGGAAAGGACATTGATAAAGTTAAGCTTCTTATGGACAAAGCCTCTAGGCACACGTCTAAATCAACTGCCGCTTATTTAGCAAAGAAAGAATCAGAAACAGGAATAAAATGTATCCCATTTAATGAAATACCTGTAAATTACCAGACTCTTCTCCAATGGACTTTTGCGATTTCGGTTTTTTAATACGAGCCTTAGGAAAACGGCATCTAAGAACACTGAACGGACTTTGGAAAACGGTCCAAGAGGAATGAGGTAAAACTGACATGGCGGTACTAAGCAAAAAATTTACTTTCATGGAAAATTCGAGCTAGAGCTATTGTTAAGAAACATGTCTATCAGATAGAAGCAAATCACCGCATAAAATACGGCATTTATACATAAAACTTAACTATCAAAATCGTTTCCATAAAGGGCGAACGAACCTCTGTATAAATCACGGCACAATAATTTGTAAATCTTTAATTTTTAAATTTCAAGTAATGCTGATTTTTTATATATCAGAATCTTGGACAACGTAGATAAGTTAAACGTGTTTCTTTATGTTCCTGTTATACTTACCAGAAGATGTGAATCATTTCTTTATATGCTACCATAGGCGAGATCGTTTCGTTGAATTGCTTCTTTAGGGCACTTGCTGTTACCACTAGAAATCAAACATTTGCTTCCAATACTTCACATGTATGATTTTTGCACAACAAAATAATTTTATTAGTTTATAGGTTGGATAAATCTTATTTACAGACCCAGTCTGGAAAATATTCAATATATGATTTCTAGCTCTGAAACCTAACCATTTAAGGCAGCCAAAAAGACTGGTTTTAACATTTCTCTAAATAATCGTAGGAGACGGACGAACTGTGTTTTTAGGAGACAGTGATAGTGAGTGTCGTGATGTATGATCCCCCTGTATCACTGTTTATATCCGGGTTCGAATCGAAGCAAAAGCATTTAATGTTACTGTGCTGTATTTTCATGGGGAGTGGGATGTTGATTGCTCGAGTTATACAGAACCACCAAAAACTGTACGGCGTATGAGTAATATGCTTTTCGAATTAAAGAAAATTTTAGCAGTTTCACATGTCTGAGTTCCTATTTTTGTAACTAAAAAAAGATCATTAAGCTGCACATATTTTATGTTTTTTCTTTTCTCTCATTTTTTTTAATTTTGTAGAACTAGATATGATTTCATTTCCTGAAAATAACAAAGAAGTTTCAATATTTGAAAAACAATGGATTAAAATCTCATCTTTCACCTGTAAAATATAGAGTTGAAGATTATGTATTTACTGATGTATGGCAAGAGGACAGTTACCCATAGCTTAACACTGGAAAAAATATCATTAAGGTTAATAGATGCACCATCTTTATAGCAATTGTGAATGTCAGTTCCCTAACCGTTCATAGAATTTATAATGCATCTTCCTAATTATGAGTAGTTAAAAATTGCTGGCTTAAAATTAGTTGCTTAAATGAGCTGATGTTCCCTAATCGACAATCAACTACTAAATAATCTCGTTGTAGGAATACTGTAAAAATATATATTGCAGGTTGTCTTGTGCCTGTAAAAAATTACATTTCCTCCCTGAATGTATTGAATGTCTCGTCCTAGCAGTAATTCATTGAGAGACAAAACCCACGAGAATCGTGATATATATATATATATATATCACAAGGTTAGTTTAATGTAACAATGTAAAATTGAAAATGAATAAAAGTTGAAGCATTTTCTAGAGAAAAATCTATACAAATCATTAAAGCTGCTGTGTAGTAACCCTATTGAATTCTTTCACCTCAATGTTAACCTATGGAGAAAACGTGTTCAAGGAATGCCGACTTGGATTGAAAGATTTTTTTTTTAAATGTGCTCTGTAATAGGACAGATATTTTACATCTTGGGGCGTTTTTCATTTAAAAAATATACAAATAATATTTTAAAATTTAAATTATTCGGGAAAAAATCTGATATAGTGTGTTTTAAACACTCAAATTCCTTTGGTGGACGAAATTTATAAAACTAATACTGATGCAAGGTGCAAAAAAGTTCAGGCTATCTGATAATACAATTTTTATTGGATGATCAGCATTTATGTAGCTGTAAATAGTATACAAATTTTCTCCATAGGCTAACATTGACGTGAGCGAATCCAATAGGGTTAGTGCACAGTAGTCTCAAGTTTCCAGATTTTTAGCTCTTTGTAACTAAGTAAAACCTAATAATTACAAGATAAAAAGAACTTTTTATATGCCATGTTTTTTAATTTTCTGTTGAATCATATAAACTTGACAATTCTATGTATTAATAAATACTTTTTAAAAAAAATTTTGATGAATTATCCCATCAACTTGAAAGAAAATTAAGTTAATTGGAAGTTAACTTGCATTTAACTTTTCGCTCCCGTTCCGGACGATAGATGGCTGCACCAGTGTACAAAACAAAATTAACTGAAAATAACTGAAAATAACTGAAAATTAATTCTGTTTAAATATGGCTAAAAGTATTTAAAAAATGCATTGTCATCGTGTTCTGAGCTATTCTAAAAGTTTCAAATGTCTAGCTAGTCGGGAAGTTAGTTAATCGATTACAAGATTTGTACTTGACAAACACACACACAAACAAAAAAGCAAGTTAATAAAAACATGGTAAAAATATATAAAATATATATATCATAAAAGTTAATCTCATTTCCCATAAAGAAGATATATCTTCTATCTCCCGTTGTGTCAAATTAATCTTGTTGTGCCATCAAGCACGGAGGGTGAAACGTAACAAGGTCCTTCATTGCAAACTTGAGAAAGCGGAAAACCGAATAATAGGGGTCAGAAGATAACGCTACGTTTTATGTGTGTGGGGGCGGAGAGGTGATAAACTTCGTGTCTAGTATCGTCTAAGTTCGAAATAAGGGAAAAGAAAACCAAGTTAGCATACACATCTAGAAAAACATACATTATTTCCTCACTATACACTAAAATTTTTAAAGTTACGAGTCATTTTGTAGGTATCTGGTTACTTCCTTTCCATAACTTTCCCTCTTCGGAATTAGTTAACATTACATATAACATGTTAGTTTAATAGAACAGATGGAATTTATTGTCTCTAGTTGAGTCCTTATTCAGAGCCATTACATAAGATATGAAATTTAATACAAAATGAATATACATAAAATGGTAACATTTAAAAATACAGTCGAACTAATTTCATATATTACTACATATCAAACCTTATTCAAAATTTAAAACTATAGTAAGATATTTTAACCACATAGATGTTCATACAAGCCTAAATTAGAGGATTTTAAATGTCTATTTTATAGCACATTTATGTTATTACAGCGCAAATTTACAAATATTTAAAATACAAAAATTTCATCATTCAGAAAAAACCTTGGAATTTCCTTTGTATTTGTTGTTTTATTATGATTTTTGAATTGACGCTGTATAATGACCAATAACATTAATTTTGCGAAATGTGAACTTCCTGTTCAACCATCTTTACATTTAAAAGTTACAACTCTTCAATTGCTATTGTGTTCCTCTAGCAGTTGCTCAGGATTACTTTTAGAACAATTTCTCGCGTACTTCTTAAATTCTTCATATAACAATGGGTTTTCATCTATTGATTTTTTCCAACTATCTTGCTTTAAAATTTCTCTAATATTATGCATAATAAAGTTAAAAGATGAAACTATTAGCTTATAGTCTTTATAAACGTATGCCAGATTTAATACATCAATCACGTTTTCAAGCTGAAGGTTGTCTTGTAAAATTTTAGAACATTTGTTTTTCAAATTTCCCATGACCAAATTTTCTGCAGAAACGTACACTTTCAAAACTTCATAAATACCGCAATTATTTAGTGTACCACTGTAGATATAGCTGAGAGCGATTCGCAGGATGTTAGGATCAAAATCTGGAATGATAATAACGGGTTCGTCGCCTAATAAATCAATGACATTTCTAAGCATAGGTGAACGTCCACTCAGTATGCATTTGTGAACTTTGAATCTTTCTTCTCCACATATAAGGGTCAAATCACTATGTTTCCCGGTTTCCCACAAAGACGCTATTTGCGATGATAACATAGCGTAATGCTCTTCACAGTCAATGCCGTTAAGTGAACATGGCCTGCTATTAAACACAGACAGATAGAAATTACCTGTAGGTATATAAAGTGTGCATAAAATACATATTGTACCATTACCAACAAAAAATGGGTTCTTTAAAGTTTCGCTAGAGATAAAATCTGCAATTCCTAATTTTCTGCCATTTCCAGAGGACCATCGCACAGATCTTTTAATCGCGGAATGTCCAAATATGTCTATAAGGTCATATTTGATGAATAATTCTTGAGGCTTTGAACCCTCAACAACTTCAAGACAGACCCCTAAGTAATCACCATTCACAATAAGATGCAGTTGAAATGTTAAATTCAAGTTTTTTTCGTGGAAATGAGGACTTTCAAAGAAAGTTTTACTCTTTGAACCAATATCTGTCACTAACCATTTAAAATTAACTTTTATTGCATCGATTTTCGAGTGCAAAGTTAATTCATCTTTCAGATAGTACCTTTCCAGTTCCTTAATGCCGAAATATTTTATAGTCCTATCCATTGAAATTGATGGTCTTCTAAGAACATAATCCAAATTTCCTGAATATAAATAGCCAAAGATGAGTTCAGTAGATTTTGCATCATACCAGTCCAAATCAATTTCCTCTTCATTCCCTATCTTTTCTATAATATCTTGTAAGAAACTATTTCGTGCACTTAAGATAGCTTTGTGGCACATAAATGGTTCATTATCGACAAACACTGTGACATCATCATAAAGCTTCAATTTAAAAATGAATCCAATATCTTGTGACAAGGATTTTAATCCTGAATCTGTTGATCTTTTAAATATTACATTATCCTCCGTGCTGTGAACAAGAATGGAGCCTCTAATACAAAGTTTATCACATGAAAGGAACTGTAACCAATTTTCAAGTTGCTTAATTGTTTTTATCCTTGTTGGAAAACTGCTTTCTCCTTCAAAAATACACTCTTTTTCGCATATCTCTATACTTTCTAACCCACAAACATACCACAGATTCCAGTTAACTCGTACTGTACCAGGGAAAGATTCTAATCTTTCTAAATATATCGAAGTTATGGATTCTCCAGCAGCTTCAACAGATTTCAGAAACAGCCGCCATCTGGTTAAACAATAGCCTGTTATGTTGAACTCTGGACTGTAAATTACCCAATCCTTTTTGCATGTTGCAGGGAAATAATTTTCAATTTCCCATTCAATTTTGCTATACCCGAAGTTTCGGGACATGCCACTGTCAGATTTCTTTGGTTCCATATAAATTTTGTTTATTATAACATCTTATAGATTACAGTTTCATCCATGTTTGCAGTTTGTTCATTTTTACTGAGTACTGTATTGTTGCCAGATTTCAGAAACGGATATATAATGCTCATATTAGTATAAAAATTTCTCTCGGACATATCGCGTGTACAGATTTTATGGAATTTCAAGATAATGCACTTATGAACTCCAATATACAGGCTCAGTTCAAATTTCTTATCTGTCGAAAAGCAGACTACTTGCTGCTAATATATTTTATAAAATATCCTAATTTTTACAAATATTTATACAGGCCTATCATAAACAATTACGTAAGTTTCAAAGTAACAAAATGGACAACGAGATTTTATCGAAAAAATTTTAGACGAAGATCTTTAGTTATTAGAGAGTGAAAACAAAGTATTGGTTGAAACAATTACCTCAGCAGGAATCATTCATGCGAAACACTAATGAAAGAAAATATCATTTTGATTGTCTGCTTTGCTTTCATTTTAAAAAGCCAATTAGAGTGTCAAAGTTTCATGCTAATGGTAAATTCTAACCGCAAATTTCCTTTTCCCTCCTCTATTATGAGCAGACAATTTGATTAGTTTGTTTGTTTACCACTGTGCCCACGCCTAATAATTGCACTTATTGTTTGTTTTAAATGTGATACTTCCCCGTCATACTCCAATTGTACTATGTAGCCAAGGACTTAAGCACTGCATTTGCTTATAATTTCACAATTCTTTCATTGGTAATAATTTCATTTGCCGTCCACATGGTATAGTAGTTAGCACTTATGCTTATACGCAGTGGGCGTGCGTTCAAATCCTAAGTAGGGCTTGGACTTTCCCATGTTGTCAACCAATATTGTCCCCTTATAGGGAGCAATATTGGTTAATAGTGCAACCATAATAAAGAAACCAACAAGATTTCGTGGTGTTCATGGGGCGAATGTCTTTAAGAGTCAAATGCTTGCCACATTGGGAAAAAAATCATTTTCCCAGATTTCAAAAAAGAGCTTGAAATTAGCGGACTCGGTTTTCAAACAAATACAGGAACATTTCTAAAATTACGTTATAGAGCAGTGATTCCCAACCTTTGATTCGCGAAGGCTTTATTGAATTAAAGTAACTGTTTAGCGAATTTCGCCTAATTTAATTTTAAATATTTAATGAGTACCATTGTTGGGTGAGATAATGATGAATACCTAACAGATATCAATTATCTGCTGTGCACAAGTTGTAATCGGCAAAATAAGTAGCGATGCTAAAAACACACTATTTATTAACAGAACAAGCACATAACGCTTACACACATTCTCAAACTAAACAGAATAACAGAATAATGTATCAGTAGAACGCTAAAAATAGAACCAAAACTAATTTTGATTATCGGTTGAATATATGACTGGCTAGCGCTCATTTCAGTCTCGGAAGCTGCGATCTTTCAATAACCACGTTGACGTTTTTATAAAGGCCTTCTTACAAGCACAAACTCAGTCCGTTAGAGATCTACTGCCTTTATCTGGCGGTAAATGAAAATCGCGGTTTACTTCCCGCGCGCAGTAAACAAATTCTAAACGCCAGTTTGTCTTTCATAAGTCTGTACTGCCCGTTTGGACTTTACTATTGTAGTTTCCCCAGTTAAATAAAGTAATTTTATTTAGGTTAGAGGTTTTCTTTTTTTTTTACTGTTTTATAATCTAAATGAATACAGAAGGGGATTTTTTTCCATGAGGTTATATTCTGTTCTTCATTTTACACATCTTTGACTAAGGAAAGTTCACTAGACGACAAATTTACCATTATTTGGAATTGTAAATTTATTTATAGAGTAGAAGCCTTATTGTATTTCTACTCGTCATAAGTTAATTACCATGGAGATAAAACGCAAATATTCAGATGAATATTTGAAATTTTGTTTTACCACCATAGTGAGCAGTGGCATTGAGAAGCCGCAGTGTGTTTTGTGCAACGTTTTCCACAGTGAAGAATCTATGAAACCTTCGAAATTGAAACGTTAATAAGTGACAAAACAATCTGAACACATCAAAAAAAGTTTTTGAATGCTTTCGACGCCATGAAGCAGGTCTCAAACGTCAGAGATTCGATCGAACAGAAAATTTTCCTCAACAAAGTGCATCCCTAACACAAGCATCATATGAAGTCGCACTGGAAATTGCAAAACAAAAAAAACCCACTCGATTGGAGAAAAACTCATCAAACCCTGTATGCTGAAGACTGCAAAGTTACTTCTTGGGTAATCTAGTGAGACAAAGATGAGACATATCTCTCTCCAACAACACGATTCAGAGACGCATTTCCGATATGTCCGAAGATGTGAAAGATCCAGTATTGAACGAAATCAAAATTTATCCCTGGTTTTCTTTCCAAGTTGATGAATCAATCCGACATGTTCATGTTCTCAGTTGCTTGTTTTCGTGAGATATACGTATACATTCAGATGACATCAAAGAAGAGTTCTTGTTTTGTAGCACACTCGAAACTACACCAACAATCGAAGATGATATTATGGAGAAAATAAATCTTTTTTTTAATCCTGAGGACTACAGTGGGAAAATGTCTGGGGCGTTTGTACCGATGGAGCTGTTGCTATTGCTATGTAGGGGTCAAAGTCGGGCTTTCAGAAAAAGGTAAAAGAACGTGCTCCTGAAGAAAAGGGTACACACTTCATCACTTACAGATATGCGCTTGTCAGTAAAATTTTACCAACCCCTCTAAAAAAAGTACTTGATTCAGTAATTGAAATTATTAATAATGTCAAATCCGCAGTCTTTAACACCCGTCTTTCGGAGAATTTTGCAAAGATATGAATGCAAATCGTGAAATTCTGCTGATTTATACAACTAAACGCTGGTTGTCAAAGGGAAACGTTTTGAACTGTGTTTATGAGGTGAAAGACGAAATCAAGTTGTTCTTAAAAGCTCAAGAAAAATACGAGCTTTTGTTTCATTTCAGTGATGAACTGTGGAAGAAAAGCCATGCATATTTAGCAGATATTTTTGAACAGTTGAATAATTTTAACCTGAAGCTTCAGGGAAAGGTCACGCACATTATCCAACTCTACGTCAGTCTGGGGGCTTTTGTCTCGAAATTGCAGAGTTCGCTTCGAAAAGTAAACCAAGTAAACATTGCTATGTTTGAAAAATTGTCCACCGATGTTGATAAAGCAGAAGAACTCCATAAGTAAGTCGAATATTACAGGGTACTTTCAATGTCTGGACAAAAAGAGTTTCAACGGTATTTCCCTAAGCTTAAAGAAGAAGCTGCACTTGCATGAAACCGATTCTCTTCTAAACGTGATTAGTATTCCCGATGAAATACAAGGTGAATTTTAGGATATTCGGAATGATTCATCGATACGAGATTTGTTTCGAGAAAAATCTCTCATTCAGTTTTGGTGTGCTATGTATCAATCTTACCCACAAGTATGCAAACTTGCTTTCATATTTTGGTGCCATTTGCCACAATGTATCTATGCGAGAGTGGTTTTACAGTTCTTGTCCACATTAAAACAAAGTTGCGAAATCGACTGAGTATTTGAACAAGATGATATGAGGCTAGAATTATCAAGCACCGAACCCACGAATTTCAAAGCTGGGTATGCAGTTGCAAGCACAGCCATCACATTAAAATGGTTGCATTTACTAATTTTTTGTTAAAATTAAATACTTGTTTCTAATTAAATTTTTGAAAATTTAGTTTAGTGTTTTTATATTAATATCTAAAAAGACCTTATTTGTGAAAATATACAGGATATGACGGGGTGGGGGAAAACCATTGAAGGGGGTTCCGACTCGAAAAAGGTTGGGAAACACTGTTATAGAGCCTTATCGACTAAAAGACTTGCATTAAATGAATTAGAATTTGACTAAAATAGTGGCTAGATTCTGTCATTCGGAAAAACTTAGTTGCACTCTGATCAGTCAGTCAGTACGGCCAATACAAATGATTATCATTCTTTTATTTTGTACGTATACATGTAGTGAAGTAGTTAAAACAATTGGGTTTCATGTTTTCAGCAAGCATAACTATCGGAAAAGTTTAGCATTGTTCAATCTCTTTTGAGGTTTTTTAGTAGCGAATGATTTGTGTTTTTGGTTCAAAGACGGATTTTAAACATCTGACTCTTTAAAGCACTTTACGCATCTAAAATCGCTTGCGTCTTTGCTCTTCTGCCCACTCTAAATGAAGCTGGTAACTAAATACGAAGAAACGCCAGTTAACTTACAATATTAATTAATAATTTCTGACAGAATATTTGTTTATGTTTCTGTCAAGACCTTTGATAATTGTCAGACAAGAATTCCTCGCCTTTTTTCAGAGAGGTAGAAACGGCTCTTGAGAAGAGTAAAGTAAGAGATAACCAGAGATTATATCCCATTCGTGCATGGTATCATGGTAATTTTATAAGGCCATAGCTTCCAGTCAACGATCTGTATAGCTGATTTTGCAGTCACTCAACGTGGCAGTCACTTTAGCCTAGGGACTTTTGCACACCCGAACTACGATTTTTGTTCTCTACTTTATTATAGGAGCATCGTACAGGTGAATATATACGACACTCATATTACAATAGTATTACATTTACTGACATTTATATAATACAGTGAAATCTTGATGGATCGCTTCCCGAATAATCGTTTTCCCGTATGTGCCGTTTATTTAACCCAGTCTGAAAAAAATTCTATTTAAAACAAGCAAAAACAGACCGCATAGATCGTTCTTCTGCTTATCGTTTTACCTCATTATTCGTTTAGAACAGTGGTTACCAACCCGTAGAAGTCTGCGGACCACTAAGCCAGAAACTGAACCATGTACGGACCACCCTCACCCCCACCCACACCGACTTGAGGGGGAGGGAACCTTAAGGGAGTTTGAAAATTTTTTTGTATCATATTCTACTACTCATAAAATAATTATGTTAAACTTTTAAGAAATTTAAATTCAACACCAGATAGTCATCGGATATATTTGGCCCATCTAGTTCAATGAATATTACTTTTAAAATCCCCATTTCTTTGGCAACTTTTTTATATGTGGTGCCGGATCACTCCCGAGACTCTCGCGGACCACCTGTGGTCCGCGGACCACAGGTTGGTAACCACTGGTTTAGAATGTCGCAGCTTTGTTGCTATTTTACTGGATGAATCGTTTTTCAAAATAACAAGTCTCAAATATAAATGTCTGGATTGAGCTATAATGACGCCAGGACAACACAGTTTTGAATGCATCGGACGATGATTGTGTCGGACGATGATATCACCACTTGTAGGTTGGAAACAGTCGAAAGCGTCTTCGACGCAAGGTTGACGGAGATAACAAAAGAAGCCGAAGATGGTGTTGCAGAAGATTCGCTGCCTGTACTTCCCTTTTTGGATGCATACGTGGCCTTTGAATAACTTTTTTTTTTTAATTTATATTCCCATACAATAACTGATGCCGAAAAGAATGCTATTTGAAAAACAGAAAAAAATTGTGTTTACTTCTGGGGATAAAAACTGCCAAAACACAAATGACGATAAAAGAATATTTTGATGAAAAAAAATTCTTGTGTACTTACATGTATTTTTTTCATTATTATTATTTTGAGATTTCTGTACAACTTCGTAATTTTATTTTCAGTGATGCAGGAGGTATGTATGCATTTATGTACCCGAGGCAATACTTTTTTAGGATATCAAATTTTCTACGCATCGTAATATTTTTTTTTGCAATTCCCGCTTATATAGTTTTCTCGTATTTATCATTTAGTTCAATAGGTCCCTTTAAAACGATACTTCAAGTTGAAATCTAGGAAAATAAGGAAATGCAATTTAAAATAAAAATCACCTTAATTATTTGTTTGTCACCTAGGGTACAGTGTAATATAAAACCACTCATTATGAATATACAGGTGGTTATCAAAATAATGGAAACACCTATCAATATAAGTGGTGTTTATGAATGTGCTTCGTATTCCTTAAAAAACAAGTCTGGCCACCGGTATTTTTTTATGTAATATAGTGTATGTATTATTCTACTGTCAGGTAGCAGTAATGAAGCTAAGGGCATCGTGCTTTTGGGGGGAACAGCGTAAAATATCAAACCTTGCAGACTTTGCGAAAAGTTCAAATTGTTTGAGCGGGATTAAATTGGAGTATCTGTTACTGCAACCCCCAGGCTAATTGGAGTTTTTTGAGCTATGGTATCGAAAGTCATGATAGCATACAGAGTGCACGGAGAAACATCCTTTGCCAAACAGAATAGTGGACGAAAGGGAGAGCTGAGTGAAACAGACAGACGATGTATTAAAGCGGATTGTGACATGAAGAATGAAAACAACTGCAACTAAAATGACCGAAGAGCTCAATCTGCATCTGCATGTTTCGATATCAACCATAAGAGGTATAAGGGAACTTCACAAACAAAGTTTTACGGAAATGTAGCTATTACCAAACCACTCGTAATAGATGCCAATACAAAATATCGTTTCTCAAGGTTGCCACGATCGCAAATCCTGGTCATGTAATATATCAAAAAATGCCATTTGGTCCAACGAATCATTGTTCACATTGTTCCTCGCAACAGGATGTGCCTATGTCTGGTGAACACCTACACATGCGTAAGATTCTGGCTGTCTCATCTCAACTGTCAATCACGGAGATAGATCTATCAGGGTTTGGGATGGCATGTCATGGTTTTCTTCAGGCCCTATTGTAACCCTAAAAGGGACATTGAATGGGAAGGACTATGTCGAAATTTTAGCTCACTATTCCATCCTATGGGGCAAACATTGTTTCGTGCAGGAGATGGCGTTCTCCAGGATGATAATCCCCCTATACATACAGCTAAATCTATCAAGTATTGGTTTGAAGAGCATGAAAAAGAAGTCGAATATTTTATCTTGCTCAATGCAATCACCCCCGACAATATATCATCCAACCACTGTGATCTGTATAAGCGGATAGAGCTAGGTATCGATATCCACCACAGCATCTCTATAGGAACTTTCATGATTTTTCCTTGAAGAATGGTATAATATATTCTTCACCACTATTCATGACTTGTATCATCCAATTCCAAGGTGAATCAGGTGGTATTGTATGACAAAGGTGATTTTGCGCCGTATTAATAAAGGTTTTCATAATGTTTCTTAGTGTTTCCATTATTTTGATAACCACCTATATGTGTAAGATTTTTTTACAATGTGGTAAGCACTTATTGCAAGGGCATTCCCTTAAACACACTGTGATTTTGTTGGCTACTTCATTATTAGAGCACCATGCAGGGGAACTGATACTACTGCCTTTGATGGAACAGAACAAGAGACATCCAAACCTTACACAGTATTCGAACCCGAAACCACATTTTGGAACATCGGGACGTTAACCATTCTTCCATGTGAGAGGCAGAAGTGGTAATAGTATAGCAATAAATAATTAATTAAAAATACTTTGGTAGAACTGCAAACAAACAGCTTGTACAACCACTTACAACGGCAATTTTGTTTGCGCAGTAAGATTTTATCGCAGCTTTTTCCTCAGATTTGATTTTTTTTTCTAAATAACAAAATATTATACTAAAATAATTAATAACTTCTTCCAAAAAGGATAAAAGTAAGTTCATTCACTTAAAACCCGAAACCACTTTTTGGAACCTCGGGACGTTAACCATTCTAAGAGGCAGAAGTGGTAATAGTATAGCAATAATTAATTAATTAAAAATACTTTGGTAGAACTGTAAACAAACAGCTTGTACAACCACTTACAACGGCAATTTTGTTTGCGCAGTAAGATTTTATCGCAGCTCTTTCCTCAGATTTGATTTTTTTTCTAAATAACAAAATATTATACTAAAATAATTAATAACTTCTTCCAAAAAGGATAAAAGTAAGTTCATTCACTTAAAACCCGAAACCACTTTTTGGAACCTCGGGACGTTAACCATTCTGAGAGGCAGAAGTGGTAATAGTATAGCAATAATTAATTAATTAAAAATACTTTGGTAGAACTGTAAACAAACAGCTTGTACAACCACTTACAACGGCAATTTTGTTTGCGCAGTAAGATTTTATCGCAGCTCTTTCCTCAGATTTGATTTTTTTTCTAAATAACAAAATATTATACTAAAATGATTAATGACTTCTTCCAAAAAGGATAAAAGTAAGTTCATTCACTTAAAACTGGAAAAAAATCTTATGAGATAGGGATTTTTTTATTTGCGTCTAATTTCTTCTTCCTAATAGATTGCTTGTATATGTAACTCAAATAATTGCCTTGCATAGCCTCACATTCTCATCGAAAATGATAGTAATTTTCTCGGACCTGTTTTGGTGAAATACCCTAAGATGATGATACCAGATTATGTTTACCCTAAGATTTGGGCAAGGGTAAACATAATCTGGTCCTTCTTTATTCTGGTCTAATTTTCTATCTTTAATGCTTATAAATCTCTGGCGGTTATTTCCAAGTCATACCCATGGTTTTTTAACATCCAATACTGATTCAGGTCTATAGGTTTTAGGTGTCCTATACTGATTCAGGTCTCTAGGTTATTCTGTGTCGTTGATTAATATTTTGCGTAGGAAGAACGGGAGATGCACGTCAGATGTTAACATGATTGAAGACAGAATAAATTTCACCCCAGAAAATCAAAACTTTCTCTCGTTGAAAAAGGACATCAACGTATTGGTGTGACTAGCAGCTTGACCCATAGGATAAGAGAACTGAAAAGAAAGATCGCGAAAAATTTCTTTCATCGAAGCTGTCTATCCTGATCCTTCGGGGAGAATTTGACTATGCAGTTAATAATTAGATTTATCTAAACAGATGATTTGTGTAAATAATTTATTTTACCATCATTATTGAAAGCACGCAAGTATGGAGAATTTCAACAACCATTTTGACTACTTTTAATAAGCCTTACAATAAAGTCGAACGATAAAACTGGTGTTTCTAAGTATTCTCACTTACCCACATGGATTTTATTTAACTAATACCTCGTCAAAACACGTGCCCCGCATCTATTGCATATTTCTCAAGTTTCAAAGAAAATATATATAGATCTGGATCTTTTCGATAAGCTTACAATTTCCATTATCTCTTTATTTAATTCCGTATATGTATGCGAATATATAGTTCAAAGAAAAATGTCTACCAAGAAAACTTTGTTTAATTGCAATAAACTTTTTTTTGCGATTAAGTAGCACAAATAAATCAAATTTTTAAGATAGCATTCCTATTTCTGGGGGTAATTTCCGATTCTGGGACCGGATAAAAAATTTACTTTTAAATTACCTTTTCAAACAACCCTTTAATGGGCTTCTGCGAGGGTTTTAAATCTTCCCCATTGCACCAATGTATTACACCCATGAAGCTACAGAAGGATGGGAAGTTTCAATGGGGAATTCTTCGAAAAATGGACCAATTATGGTCGCTCACCGGCAGATGGCGCGACATGTCAGCAAAGGGCGGATTTTTCATTGCGTTGTATGGCCGTGCGGTTTTTAAATAATTTAAAAAACTTTTAAATACACACACACACACACACACATATATATATATATATATATATATATATATATATATATATATGTGTGTGTGTGTATATATATATATATATATATATATATATATATATATATATATATATATATATATGTATGTATATATATATATATATATATATATATATAAATATACATATATATATGTATATATATATGTATATATGTATATATATCTATATATATATATGTATATATATATTTATATATAAGTATGTATATATATATATATACATATATATATATATATATGTGTGTGTGTGTGTATATACATATAGCTTCATGATTACACCCTTGCACTGCGCCATAGTTTGCCAACCAGTTCTCTGGTCAATAGCAGACTCCTTTTCCACATCTCTTCCAAAGACCTTCAGAAAGTACGTTGTCGTGCCTGGCGCTCTCTATCAGAGAAGGGGACGACGCTATGTAAGTTTTATGACGGGAAACCCCACGGCAGTCGGTCGATTTGAAGTGCTAGAGAGATAAAGACTCACTAGGGATTTTCTCTAACTCAGTGTTAGATGACAGAGCTGCAGATTAGGTACTGCAAATACTGTAAATAAGTACTTGTGTGAGTACTGTGTTTTGCTTGTGATTCGTCGAAATAAAATATTTTGAGTATTCACTCAAGTGGTGTTCAGTTGGTGCTTCTTAAAGTCATCGATCTCAGAAAAAACGGGGACGACTTACGTACAATATTTCGACCGCGAGTTATGCCTCTATCTCTAGACATGACGATTGCAGACGTTACAAACTTGATGACTTTTTAAAATTTGTATCTTTAAATTGACAGTAAATCATTGGAAGTGAAAAGGTCAATTACCTGCCATTAATTATATTTTTCTCTTTACACTGTTGGTAAAATAAAAACATTTTATTTACTAACAAAAATCCTTTGCCCAGGGAAAAATTATATAATCAGTAGCTGCGTTTACATGGACAACAATAATACCCGGGATTTACCCGCTAATAGGGAAAACCTTCGAAGTCCGTTTACATGGGACCACATTTTCACCCTGCTTTTACCCGTCTTACCGGAAGTAAAGGCCGTCACATGATTCGGCGGAAGTGATCCTCATACACCATCATTCCTTGTAAATCACGTTATGGGTTCGATCCTAGCCGGTGTCATACTTTTCCAAATTCACTGTATTGCTATTTTTAGCTTTCCATCTTCGAACTCCGCATTTATCTCGTTACGAAGTGTATGGTCCTGGGGAAGGCCCTTTTTTTCCAATTGTTGTTCTTTTGACCTCGTATTCTTAAATTTTAAAAATAACAACAACAAAAAAATTATAAAACTTTAAAAATCCAAAAAGATTGAAAAACTTAGAAAAATATTTTTTTGTATTCTTATGATATCTGCTTTTCTGGGTCTCTTAATATTATTACTTTTTTGTTTTCCGTGGATCATTAGTCTTATCTAATTTTTCTTCTAAATTTTCTTAACTTGTAACTCTATATTTTTTCTGTTAAAATTAACTTTTTGTTTTAATTTAACTTTACTATTAATTTTTTTTCTTTTACCCGCGTTATTCTTACCTTAATATTTTATTTCATTAATTAAAATTTTAACTACTGAGCACTCCCACCTTGATTACATATATCTTGCTTACAGGAGATAAAGTCGACACGACCAATGCACTCCTCTTCTAAAACACAATTACGTCTGCGTCTATTTGTTATTGAAATGCAGCACATGTCAGTCGCTGTTGATAATTATAGAACGTTTACGATTGTTTTCTGTTGTTTTTAAAAATAATTTAGAAAATAGATAGGAAAAAAGGAATATAAGAACTAGAAGATTGATGCGGATATTAGATATAATCGAACGATCTAAGGCTTCATCGCTAAATTTAGTTTTTCCAAAACAAAGAATGTGGGCAAAATTACGAAGCTCTGTTTGGTGGGAAGAAATTGTTTTAAATTCCTGAAGTAATAAAGACTGGAAAGAAAATTTTCCAATCGATAGGTGCATTTTTTTAAATTATAAGATTAATTGTAAGATACTTATTGTTTTAATAAATCCTTTTATAAAATCAAAATGTAATTTTGATTTCAATTTTGTTTCAGTAATTTTTAGTCATGTATAAATAAAAAAATCATAAATAGATATAAATAAATTTTTATCTGTGAATTCTAAAATAATTAATTTATAAATAAATTTTAATGCTACGTTTAATTATAGATTATACTTATTAAATTTATTAATTTTACCATAACACTTTAAATGAAAATGTTATTGAAATTTTATTGAAATGAAATTTTATTTCTTATTTTACATACCAGATGGCAGTACCATTCTATTTATAATGTAATTGGGGATGGTTTTTTTTTTTTTTTTTAAACTAGATGGGCACAAATAAATGAAATCCTCCGGAAGACAAAAGGCACTTTTCTACTGTTTTCTTGAAAATTATGCGATCGTTAAGGGGTTCCAGATCCTTCCATCGATCATTTAGCTGCATTTTCATGGATTCACACAAGTTCAAACCCGCCATGTTATTTACTCCCAGCTTCGAAATGCATCATGGGTAATTAGCGGGTTTTATCCTGGGTCGAAGCAGGGTCGAAAATCAACCCTGCATTTTTCCCTATCGTAGGGAAAAAGTAAGAAACGACCCTGCTTTTACCCGGGTTTTTGGCACATGTAAACGACACTAGTATTAACCTTTTCCTTACGGGGTAGGATAGCTATCCCAAGAATACGGGCCCAAGAATGAATATACATATATATACACATATACATACATTCATACATGCATATATATATATATATATATATATATATATATATATATATATATAATATATATACATATACATATACATACATATACATATACATACATATACACTCATGGACAAAAAAATTAGCGCACCAAGAAGGAGTCGTCAAAATGAAACGAAATTTTACATACGTAATGACTACTTTGATATAAGTAAATGATAAGAAAATCAAAGAAAAAATATAATTTATTTCAGAGAAAAAGGCAAAAGAACGGAGGAGTTAATACTCCGTTGGACCCCCTCTAGCGCGAATGCACGATGCGATACGATCGGGCATTGAGTCATACAAGTTCTGTATGATGTCTTGAGACATTTCGTTCCATATTTGCTGTAACCTTGCCCCTAGTTCGTTCAAACTCGTGGGATGCCCAACTCGTCGTCCCAAATGATCCCAGATATCCTCGATTGGAGACAAATCTGGGGATCGGGCAGGCCAAGGAAGGGTAGTAACAGTGCGGAGACAGTCTTGTGACACCCTTGCCGTATGAGGCCAAGCACTGTCTTGTTGAAAAATAGCTCCTGGGAGCCGTTGCAGGAGTGGCAACACATGTGGTTGCAGGATTTCATGAACATACCTCTGGGCTGTCATGGTGCCACGGAACAATACTAGGGGTGACCGTGCGCGGCAAAACTCCAAACGAAGGCGTCGATGGGTGGGCGTCAAGAGCAGCACACGTAATGGGCGCCGCGATACCAACTGTCCTTCAGCCAGGTGCCTTCGTATGGTCCGAGAAGACACAGAGGCTCCTATTGAAGGTGCTACCTGTGCCTGGATGGCGGCCGATGAAGCAGTTGGCGGTACGCGTGCATTTCTTACGATGTGGCGGTCTTCTCGACGACTGGTCTGTCGAGGGCGTCCTGAGCCTGGTCTTCGTGTACATGACATCTCTCGGGTCCACTTGTCCCAACACCTCCTCACAACACAATCAGAGAGGCCTAATTGACAAGCTACTCGCCTAGCTGACCACCCAGCTTCCATCATCCCGACGTTTCTCCCCCTCTCAAACTGCGACAACTGCTTATATTGTCTTCGAACACGGCGTAATGGCATGTCTATCTCAGCTCTTCTATCTCAGCTCTCAGTAAATGATTCAGCACACTCAAACAAGCTTTGGTTACCTGTTTTATACTCCACAGAGTACGATGTTCAACGCCCTCTACCGGCTATACGTAATGCGCAATCACGCTGCGTTTCTAATCATTTGCATATCTCCCCGACATGTACCTTATTGCAAGTTTCGTTACGATCCCGCAATTATTTCTTGGTGCGCTAATTTTTTGTCCATGAGTGTATATATATATATAACCCCTTTATGGCCGTTCTTACAAACGGGGTACGAAATTTAGCGTTCTAAAGAGGGAATTGGAAAAATGAGCCCCGTAAGGTAAAGGTTAATAAGAAAAATATTACAAAATAATATCCAAAAGTTATACGTATATTTCCATTTATCCACATCAAAATTTGGCACCATTAAGTCCTTAGGGCCGTGTTTTATAGTATGAATCATTCATGCCAACTGCGCTAGTGTTAAATATTTAAAATCTTATAAGATTAAATTTCATTCTCATGGGATCAAAATTCTGAAATTGTAATGCCCCAACTCTCCTTTTTCAAACTACCGATGTCATTCAACAATATCACAACCAGTGTTTCTATATTACAAAATAATATATTTTCCATGACAATGAAATATATATAACAGGTACAAATGTATGGGATGAAATGTCTTAAGAAAACTTTTCAGCTTTAGAATCTCTCAGATTGTGTTTACAAAGCATCTTCCGTTTTCACAGGCGTTCTGACAACGTATCCATCCCCAGGTTGTCGACACCTCCATCTTCATGAGGTTGTTCAGCAAAATCCTCACCCATCTGTGACTTGTACTCTTGGCGAGTCACTGGGTCTAGTGGACCCCATTCAATGTGAGGACGGAAGGCATTCCTGAGATTCTATAAAGATAAGTACATGCTTTAACACTCACATCAAAATTCATCTATACTAATAAAGAGACAAGTGGATGTCGAGAGATCACGTGACCGCAACTCATCCGGGCGGGCACCGATCCTCGAAAAAAAATGGCCGACAAATATACAGGAAACGGTGTAATTTTTTTTCTCATGAAAGTACATAAATGTTACATATTTGGAAAGAGCTTCAAAAACTGATAATTTTTTCTGCGTACACTTATTCTGTTAATTCAATAGTTTTAGAGATATTTTCATTCTAAAATCACTCACTGCTGAGAAACCAAATCATCAGGTGCAGTGGTGCTGCCATCTGTCGGGGATGAAAATTGACGGGAAGAAAATTGACGGAATGAAAATTGAAAGGAATTTATTCACTTGAATTTAATACATTTGTAGGCTTTTTTTTCTTTTGTGGGGCCCGAAGTACATAAATATGTTACACGGATGGCTTGAGCGTAGCTAGGCGAAGCCCGAGTCTAGTCGGGCAAAGCCCGGCTAGTGTTAAATAAGACGATGCGAGGAAAAATCAGGTCATATAAATCAAGAAGAAATAGAATAAAAATATAAAGCAAAGGAAACAATTTAGATTTAATTGCCTATTGTAATAAAATGTCCCACGAGCTTAAAAATCAAACAAACCAATCAACAGTAATTGCGACTAAGAAACAGAATAACGCAACCTGGAATTAAATATATTTTCGACCTACTTATTGATGTTTCTTTTTATTTACCTCTTTTTACTATTACGTCAAGTCGTTAACTTTTCAAATTTTATACTATACTAGCTGAAAACCCGCACTTCGCTACGGAGTACATTCAAATTAAATACAACGGTCAATGTATGCAATCAATGCCCCCAAAAAAATAAATAAAAAAAAAAAAATATATATATATATATATATACGTATATTTATAATAAATACAACGATCAATGTGTGCAATTAATGTGAAAAAAAGAAAAAAATATATTTATAAAAAAATTGTAAGGGATATTTTTATAGACAAAATAATGTAGAAGAAAATATTCAAATTAAATCTAATAGAACATACTAAATAATATAGTGCAGTTAATATAGTACAGTTTGAGAAATATATATTTTAGTGTATTTTAATATTTTTTTGGATAATATCCAATCGTCTGCCGCATTAGCAAGAAAAAAAATATTTTTTTTCTCTATTTCGTTGTTGTGCACGTGCCGAAAAATTTATTTAAAGTACCAGAAGAAGAAATCGCGGGATCAGCATTTAATAAATTAAATTCTAAAAATTAATATTTAAAAATTCGCCAAAAATCAGAAAATGGGGGTAAACATCGAAAAACATTTCATTTTAAAGGAATTTTTATGATCTTTCTCGTGATATAAATTTTATAACCCTCAAATAATAATTTTAAATGCAAACTTAAAAAATGTTGCAAAAACAGCTTAAAAATTTAATTTAAAAATTCTAATAAGAATTTTTCAAAAATCTTTCTTAGTGCACCCCTACACTATAAGAAGAATCACCATGCAATATTTCAGCCCTTTAGGTCCAGCGGTTTGGTCTGCGCGTTATATGTCAGTCAGTCAGTCAGTCAGTTACGGAACTGTTTTATATATATAGAGGTTACCCTATATTTCATAGCATATCACTTCAAATCAAAGATCTTGAATTGCAAAGTTAGGCTAGGGGAAATTTCTGTATTTTTCCAATTGTAGATAAGTAAAAGCATATTTCTTAACTCTCTTTTCTGCGTTTAAAAAGAATTTTTGATGCAATAAGCGTATTTTTTCAAAATAAATTTCATTTTATAGTAATATATTTGTAAAAAATTAAATTTTGACTATCTAGTGATCGAATTTGCTAGAATGATTTAATGCATTGAGAAAACCTAAGAACGGAAAATTTTAAAATTTTACAAACTAGGCGTTTATTCTTTATTTAAGCTTCTATCTGCATTTGCAAGATAAAAAATATAATTCAAAAAAGAATAATTTACTAATATGTGTTTAAAAAATGTACTGAAAAAAAAATTCGCGATATCTCAAAATCAGGAATTCTTATGCCTATTTTTCAATTACTGTTATGCTTCAGATTCAAAAACTGGTACGTTCCTACGAAGTGATACAACACATAATAAAAAAATTTCAGGTAGTCTCTTCTAACAAAACTACCGAGGGTCATTAACATTAACATAGGATTACTTATCGTTGCTTACCTCTTTTGTATGTATATCTGTATGTATGTGTTATTTATATATGTATCTATATATGTACGTATGTATATATATATATATATATATATATATATATATATATATATATATGTATGTCAAAATTTTGACGCATTTTAGTACTTCTCTGTTAAACTGTTTAATGCTCGTCCAAGCGATACAGACTGGGTTTAGCTCGCTGCCAAAATTATAACTCGCGAGGTACGGACGGACGGTTTTAGCGTGTGAAATTTTTCTTTCCGGAGGACCGTTATGGAGGAACGTAACCATACGTTAAAATAAATGAATGTTTGTTTGACATTAATATTAATGAACAATCTTGTTTAATTTCTCCGAGGCGCATGTAATTTGTTACAGAGCTTATATCAGCCATTAAAATAAAAATAATCATGATTAGAATTTTTAAATTAGATATTTTTCAATGAAAGAACCATTGTCATTATATATATATATATATATATATATATATATATATATATATATATATATATATATATATATATATATATATCTGTATGTATGTGTTATTTATATATGTATCTATATATGTACGTATATATATATATATATATATATATATATATATATATATATACACATATATGTATGTCAAAATTTTGACGCATTTTAGTACTTCTCTGTTAAACTGTTTAATGCTCGTCCAAGCGATACAGACTGGGTTTAGCGCGCTGCCAAAATTATAACTCGCGAGGAACGGACGGACGGTTTTAGCGTCTGAAATTTTCCTTTCCGGAGGACCGTTATGGAGGAACGTAACCATACGTTAAAATAAATGAATGTTTGTTTGACATTAACATTAATGAACAATCTTGTTTAATTTCTCCGAGGCGCATGTAAGTTGTTACAGAGCTTATATCAGCCATTAAAATAAAAATAATCATGATTAGAATTTTTAAATTAGATATTTTTCAATGAAAGAACCATTGTCATTATATATATATATATACAGTAGCTCCCAAAAGTGTTCGTACACTTACGATTTTCAATGAAATAGTGGTCTATCCATTGATTAAAATGAATATTTCAGAATGGGTATTTAATAATAAGATCTATAATCTATTCTTAACAAAACTACATGAAATATTTTGAAAACATAGTAAAACTTTATTTTTAAGACACCAATAATCCAAAAGTAACAAAAACTTTATCTCACAAAAGTCATCGTACACTTGTAAAAAATCTCTATATATTAGTAAATATTCTAATTTTTCGTTAAATTAATATTCAGTAGGATATCCTTTAGCATCCACAACAGCTTTTAAACGTCTGTGAATAGATTGCTTTAGTTCTTTTGTAATTTTTGCATCAATGTTCATCCTTTCTTCCATCATAATTATTTTTAGTTCGCTTTTCGTGTGAATGTCGTGTTTTCGTACTCGAACCTCCAGTTCTCTCCAAATATGTTCTATTGGGTTTAAACCTGGCGATTGAGGTGGTGTTTTCAAAACTTGTGGACGATTATAGAGACACCAGATGCGAACGTTGAAACCGTGTGCTTAGGATCGTTATCTTGATAAAAAACAAAGTTGTTTCCAATACCCAAATTTTGAGCTGATAATTTTAAATTGTCTCTTTTAAATTGTCTCTGTAATATTTATAAAAACAGCATGATTCATTATGCCATCAATAAGTACCAAATTTCTTAGTCCTGATGCTGACATGCACCCCCACACAAGGATACCTCCACCGGCATGCTTAACTGTTCCTACTAAGTTCATGGGATTAAGTTCCTCAT